>JAODUO010000733.1:175000-202500 GCA_025642075.2 Ridgeia piscesae | reverse complement strand
CACGATTGCCAGTCAACTATATATAACGTCAAGTCATCCCTCATTATTCCAAGAAACGCATCCCCAGTAGTCAACACCGCGTGACCAGTTGTTGACGAGTGGTGCAATGTGTGCTGTGTTCGCAACAGATCTGGACGTGAGGTTAACGAGGAAGATGATATTTGTGTTCGTTGACCAGCCATAGTGGTGGGGTTTAACACGGACGCATTCACAGTGGAATATTGAATTCGGTGTTGGATTGAAACCATGAGTACTGTCTGCGTTTTTAGAAACACTGCCTCCGTTGACGTATATGAAGTGTGCTAAAAGTACGCAAGGATATAACAAAGATGTTTGTAACCTGTCACATGATGTCTAATCACACAACTTGAAAGAATTAGTTTTAGTCGTAAGCAAGAACCTGGCCTATGCACCACTCGACATTCGGCAAACGTGAACTGTTCTTAGTCTTTCTGTTTCCCCTAACAACAAAACCTTTCAGAGAAACACCAGAGAAAGACAACTGGATGAAAGCTATAATAGTCATTGGTATGCCCATTAAAGCTAAAAATCGCTAAAGAAATCAAAAAGAACCTGGCTCATTTCGATTCTGCGGAACGAAACATTACACAAACGCGGCAACATCACCTCTTGTTTCCTTCGGCAAGCGAGTCCCCCGGTGTTGTTTGTGCAAGGCATTGTATGTTCAACACGGCAGGACACCGCCGATAACGCACCTTATGGAGATCACTGTTTGTACTGTGTAACAACCCGAAAGTATCTTATCAGTAAGTCAACGTGCTTCACAGACACCTTGACCAAATATTTAATAAGCGCAATTAATAACATAGGCACATGCTATGTATACAATAAATGCGAGTTGACAAAGTAAATTAATTGAATTAATTGCCTACTTATTATTTAAACGCCAGTCGGTTCAATTGTTTTAAAATAGGACGCGATGACTTACAAAGGCGGTCATACGTACAATATAAGACGTTTGCCATGCATTCTGGATAACCCGTAAAAAGAACAGTCTAGGAGGTCCTATTGCCCAGCAGTCGACAACGTAAGTTCAGTACAGAAACAGTGTGTTCTCCGCCTCTTGGTGTTTCGGTCGCAAAAACACACACCGACTGATGCTGTATTCAGCTGTGTTGTGGAATCAACTGTTTAGGCCTACTGCAGTTTATCTTTAGTTTATCTAGAAAGGCATAGAGGTGACAGTTGCGTCGGACTGTCTTCGGTCACGAATGTTACGTGACAGTGATCTAACCAGTACACACACTAACGACAATGCGACCGATTTGTCTCTACCAAGTTGTTTCACCAACTACATTATCCGTCAACATGTTCATTTCTGGTTAATGTTTCAATTGCAACATTGTTGTTCAACACGTTAATTGGTCAGTTGAACTACTGTTTTAAGCGATGTTGCATCCCTTCGGAGACCGATTTAGACATCATCACACTATCTTTTAGAAAACGGATGTCTTTCATGTGAAGATTTGTTTGAAAGAGTTTTACACAATCTAAGCAATGTTGACAATAATAATTAAGACAGGAAGTATTTATTACATATTAAATTTATGTATTGCTATGAATATTTATATCTGACTACTTCGAGACTTAAAACACCAAGTCTATCAAATGTCCACTCGTTTGGTCCATGTTAGTTGCCAAAAGAGGATCACTTCACACTTCCATCAGCTTGTCGTAACGAATAAATGACATGTTTACACTTCTGCAAAACCACTTTTTCTTCTTAATGCCTGATGTCCCTGTTATCAAACCTAAGCATCCATACATCCTAACGTTACCCTCCCAACTGCCACAGAAATTACGCCACGGAGAAGAGCCCTTTTTAACGGGAATGCAACGTTGAGATCGGCCTCAACAATTAATAGCGTGGTCTGCTGTGTTCTGCCCCAGCGTGCTAAGTGCTGTCTGACAACGTGTATACCCGAGAGCGACGGCAGGAATGTGGGCAGACTAAATACGACATTAGTGTCTTTGCGGAACTAATTTGAAACGATTCAAATGTTTACTTTCTGGCAATAGTGTTATGCATCAAACAGAAAAGGGGCAAGGCGTTGGTAAGGTGGCACCGTCTTTTCACCATTGTGTTCCGTCACACGGTCTACGGTGCATGCAGCTGGCCGTGCTGTGTTGACACAGACTAAGACGTCACTTGCCACCAGCGAGGCTCTGACTGACAACACTCGCTGTCGGTATTCTGGGAAGTATCTAAAAATAGCTTTCCGCAACGTAACACGAACAGATAGGTATCGAGGTTACCCCAGTTGTTACGTGGACTGTGGTAAATGCCCATGTCCCGGAATAGATGCACGTTTGTAAAGGTAAACAGATTCATGCACGACACCGAAATGAATCACTCTATATCGGAAATTCGATAAATCACACCACCTCTAATTCCCCTCCACACAATCTTATCTATAAATTAGTTTTTTTTAAATCAACGAACCGTGACTAAATCAATTCTAAATTATTTACACTATCCAGTGTTTCTTCGTAGTAAGTAAGCACGCAGTAACAGGTGACCGGTCAGTATTATTAATACGTACCCAAACAGATGCGACTTAATCAGCTGTTGGTGTTCTGCTCCGGTCAGTTGAATGCACTCGCCAGTGATCGCCAGAAATAACTTCAAATCATATTGATTGACAGTGGCTCTTGCACCGGGCGCTGACATCTCGTCGGCTCTATTTGTGCGGTCATGTTACTCTGATTAACAAGTCTATCGCACAACGAAGACCTGATGATGATTTGTATGCAAGTTGACATGTACATTATTGATATTTGTATTGGCTGATATTATATATATATATATATATATATATATATATATATACACCTGTATATATATATATATACATATACCTATATATATACCTGTATATATATATATATATATATATATATACATATACCTGTATATATATACCTGTATATATATACATATATATATATATATATATATATATATATATATATATATATATATATATTAGTTACAAAAACCGTTAGTTCCACTCCACGGGATCTAGCCTACGAACTAACCAGCATATGAATTCTTTTAGAACTGTTAAAATCGACCTCTGTAAATGTCGTTTTCAAGCATGACGGGCACTTGTGTAGAATTCGGACCCATCTCAATGTTGACATTATAACTGTATCTTTGCCAACATTTGATACTTATTTACCTTTTGAGACTTTATTTATCTTCATCATCTCACGCATGTCTCTGTTTTAAAAACAGTGCGTCTTAGCAGACGTCGAAAAGACAGAGTGGTCGTCATACACAAACTGTTTATCATTCCATGTGGACGGCGCGGTAACACACTGTGGGTTGTATTTTATTCTGTCGATTGATATAAAACTGCATTAAGAATGCATTAGCACATAATTTGAGTTACAAATGTGGTACTGTGTATAGATACGAAGATATTCTTCTTATTGTCCAATTGGTCCAGTTTGTTTCCACAGTGTGTTGGTACAGCCCCCTATTGCGATCTCGCAGTAACTCTTAACACAAATGCACGCCACGGCTCATGGGATCATCCGGTCTATCTAATCCGCTTATTTGTGGCGGAACGCTCAACAAACAGCCTCTCTCCACCGCTGCCAACGGTATCGACACACTATACGTCTACACAACCAGATGCCGATTTGACTAACATTTCCCGAACCGCCGGTGTAAATAACAATCTGCGCAGTTTTTAGAATTTTGTATTTATTTTCACACCCGGGGCAGGGAGTATTTAGCGCCGGTCGGAAACTTAATGCCGCGAGTAGCGTGGAGAGAATCGACACGGCTGGCGCATGCTCCGATCTTCCGCCGTGTGTCTGTCTGTCCCCGGCGCTTCAATGGTGTTATCGTTCGTTTCGCTGACGTGTCGTTTCCATGTCGGTTGTGTGCGCCAGAGACCGCGGGTAGACGAGGCAGTGGTAGGAGGGTATAGGACGCGATGGGGGTGGGTTAGTTTCGCAAACATTTAATCGCTACAATGTTGATGCCTAGAAATAGGCGCTGTACTGTCCCAGTAGCAGACACGTGTGCAGCGGGCAGAGCGCAGTGGTGTGTAGACGGTGGAAGAGAAACGACGGATTCGTCTGTGTCACTACAGGAAAAGTGGTCTAAAGGCGAATGTTCACCATTCGAGACAATGTTTGTACTATAAAAGTAATATTGACAGATTAATGACTGAGTCATAGATTTGAGACGAATTTTCTGCCACATGTAAGGTATAATATTATGTATAATTTGATATGGTCTTTTGAAAATCTAAATGTCGTCAACAAGTTTTCTTGATTTTTCTCGTCTTTTTTTCATTAGGGAGTTCACATTCCTCGTAAAAGATTTTCCGTCTCTGTGACCCCGTGACCCCAGAAACACACGTTGGGGGTAATTATCGCAAGCGACCTCACACCGAGCCCCTGGGTTACGTCAAAACATAATTAATTAAAAATGACTGACCGACGTATTGCACCAAGACATCAATTTACTTTCGAGGCAGGAGGTAGACTGAGACAGCAGGCCACGGCCCAGTCAACTGGCGGCACGGACTTCGTGCGGTTTCAATACAACTGGAGAATTACCCACTGACGGCACAGCAAAACATCGTCAGATTACTTATATTGAAACCTAACTAATTATAACTGTAGGACAAACATCGTATTTTACCGAGAGAGAGAGGGGGAGAGAGAGCGAGAGAGCGAGCGAGAGAGAGAGAGAGAGAGAGAGAGAGAGAGAGAGAGAGAGAGAGAGAGAGAGAGAGAGAGAGAGAGAGAGAGAGGGAGAGAGGTATGCGTGTGTGCAAGAAATATATATATATATATATATATATATATATATATCGAAACACATTTCTTTCAACTTCTGTTAGGCTACTAAACACGAAATCGGGGAGGGAAAAATAATCGGGGAGGATGGGGGCATACAATGGGGCGCACTACTTTCCTACAACGTTGCACTGTCACTTCTAATTGGCACTACTAATGTCTTTGTGTTATGTGATATTTACCACAACATGTCCTCTTTGGGACATTAAAGGTTATTGTAGTATATGTATGATATTTAATAAAATGTTTACCATATAATATATATATATATATATATATTATATATATATATATATATATATATATATATATATATATATATATATATATATATATATATATATATATATAATGAGAGAGAGAGAGAGAGAGAGAGAGAGAGAGAGAACGTCGAGGGGAGAAACTGAGAGGGTAACAGCGAAAATGAATTGGGTATGTACACATTTGTCTACGATGTCTGTCTCTGTGTTGGAACGAACTAGGACCTATACTGGTCGATGCTGTGAATTGGGAGCCTCAATTGAATAGGCTTACACGTGCGGTACTGAGTAAATTACGAAAGCAATCAACATGACATTTTAATAACTGGCAGATGACGATTTGGTCGGCGGGATGTTGCCATGTCCGCCAAAGTAAATATTAGTGCGATGTCCGTGCAGGAATGTCTGGCATGCTGCGTGCCATTCCGCACGCGCAATGCTGCGATGGACTCGACAAGGTCGTAGGTGGCCTGGAGCCGGGCCCTGGGCTGTTTACGTCGGGTCGACTTCCACACTGAGACGTCGTTGATGACGACAGTGGTTGGGATCACGATGGCGATAGTTACTACAGCGGTGGCAACGGCAGCGCAAGAAGTGCAAATACAGTGCAATAACATATTTAAAAAATTAATATTTTAATGACATTTGTTAATATTTTATGAAATGAATGTTTACTATGAAGTGCTAAAATTCTGTGATATCTAAACTACCAAATAATTCGAACATTGTAATAATTAGGTCGCAGTTTCGCTCCAGTGTCGACTATAAAGCGTCACGAAGGAGTACTTCTTGCGTTACGATTACAGAACGGCGAAATCCAATCGCACATCACCATATACAGAAAACACATTTAATTAGGGAACTGGTGCGAAAACATTCAGTGCATATTTTTGTGATTTTGTATTATTTTACCACCATCATCGAACATGACAGAGAGGTTTATAAACATATAACTCTAAGGAAACATAACGGGAGCATATGAAGCATGAAGGTTATGCTCTCGACATTGTTATACATAGCTCCTGTGTCGCCTTATTAGATTATCATCTCACAAGGACAGTGCCCGTTAAGACGACATCTAACCAAGCTCCTAGTTAGAAACAAACTACGGGTTAGTAAGCACAGGAGAAATGTGTGACATAATAGATCTTGCATTGTCAGGATATAGTCGTAAGTGTCACGCGCGCATTTTACCATATATCTTTGTCATATGAGAACATTGTCTCGATATGAACGCGGTGACTCCCTGAATATTTCACTTCCGTCCACCACAGAAGAGGTTCTTTCTTGAATATTGTCTCACCCTACTCTTGTATACGGGTTTTACGACACTGCCTCATCTGTTGGTTGTTGCGATTTCCAGAAACCTTCACCAACATTACCTAAAACTGGAAAACAATAGTTGTATATCCTTAGAAGACAGACTCCACCCTGCAGCTGTTCTGTGGCTCTCCGAGAGATGTATCTCTACAATAACACGCCAGTATGTCAAGTCGTAGGGTCCATACGTATCCAGCGGTCGATGTTGTACAGTACCGGCGACGAGCCCGGTACAAGACGGCCAGGAGGGGAGTATCCAAGTGCAGCAGGTCGTCGGCGGAAGACTAATGACGACATAGGTCACTTAGTGGTTGGTGCGGAAAAGACAAATTGCGAAGTAGATCGTTGCTCTGAAGTCTGACAAGACGCGCAGTTTTCTTAACGTAAATCACTGGGGAGTTGTTCATCTAGAGAATGTTACGACCACGGAGAACTGTAGCTATACATATTGTCCTAATAAGACAAATGTCTACTGAGAAATATCGAGTGTGATACATCGTTGGTCGGTGCAAGAGGTAAACAATAGACATTCACGCTACTCTCGGTTATACGCAGAGAGAGTGGGGGGGGGGGGAGAGAGATAGTGAGAAAGAGAAGAGAGAGAGAGAGAGAGAGAGAGAGAGAGAGAGAGAGAGAGAGAAGAGAGAGAGAGAGAGAGAGAGAGAGAGAGAGAGAGAGAGAGAGAGAGAAGAGAGAGAGAGAGAGAGAGAGAGAGAGAGAGAGAGGAATGAGGAGTGAGTCTGGGGGAGAGAAAAATACACATACACACACATACATACACAACACACACAACACACACACACACACACACACACACACACATAAACACACAACACACATAAACACACACACACAACACACACACACACACACACACACACACACACACACACACACACACACACACACACACACACACACACACACACACACACAACACACACACACAAAACGACAGACAGACAGACAGACAGACAGACAGACAGACAGACAGACAACAGACAGACAGACAGACAGACAGACAGACAGACAGACAGACAGACAGACAGACAGACAGACAGACAGACAGACAGATAGTAAATTCGTCAGTGCAGGTAGACAGACACGAGAGGCCGCCCTCTGTCTCGGCCATCCGTCCCGCCCCGCCCTGCCGTCCTGGCGCCGGGAACGTTCCGCACCGACTCACCCTGACTTTATGACTTCGTCGAACCATCTGTGCACTGTGGATGCCAACCAACAGATACGTTGACTTGTGAATAGACAATTTCCAACGCACCGAGGGACTTTGCATACAAATACACCTGAGGTAGCCGGAGAGACACCGGTCAGTCGAATATCTTAAATAAGATATACATTTCTTTACTGCAAATTGAAGAATATTTAGTTTCGATATAAAAGTATAATTTAGGTGTCAGCCAATATCATCAGAACAAAACGTGTGCAAACACTCCGGATCGTATTGGAACTTGACAAGTTTTGAGAAAGAACTGTCGTTTACGAATATAAGCACAGAATATCCTGTCATGGTGAAGTATTCCTTACAATTTATTTCACTTTCATTTCGATAAACGAGTCTTGTTATTTTGTTTAACAACACGTCCTTTTATTTTTAAATATGTCCAACATACTTAGTTGTATTAAATACTTATGTGTTAATTTAGTTTATATATTACGTCTATTCGTGACAAAATATGGAAGCTCACTTCTAAAGTTGTTAGCCGTAGTTACGTATACCGGGGCCCTAATTCAGTCGGTGTCAGGCCGATAAACGTCCACACTGCCTCGGCGCTGCTTGTCAGGCAGCAGGCACGCGGAATTGATCTATTTCGGCGTGTCTTACCTGATTCCAGTTGTTGCCGATAGAGGTAACAGAACACGTGGATTATTCACTCATTTAAAGTAAACTCCTTTCAACGCGTCTATAAATCACGCGGCGTTATGAGGTAGTCCAGATGGCGGCGACACGTGTTCTGTGTTCGGGAATCCCGGCAGCGATTAGATCTCGCAGACTGCGTCAGTCGTGAGGTGCAGCTACGTCACGCAGGGTGAGAGCTGGGACATCCTAGTTTGTTACTTTGATGAATCGGACAAAACTATGGCTGTTTGTTACCAGAATAAGCCGCTTGTTGTTCATGCTTGTCTGTCATGATTTTGCATAACTTCGACACATGCCGGAACGCAATAAATTCGCCCAACATGCAGGAGCATCGTTACAGGCAGACAGCGCGTCTGTTTCACAAGTGTTTGAAATCAACTAGCATATATGCTAGGGTGAGCTTTCTGGCTCTCTTTGTTGCTGCATCGTATTCACGGAGTTAGTTCCTCGTTTGTGTTAAGTCAAAATATCCTTATTTAAATTCGCGTTTTCACCTCCTCGGTATTTCCGACACTCAGGTACGGTATCGACGTGGAAACGAATTTGGAATACCAATGATGTTTTACTATACCATTTTCTCTTATATGGTAATTGTATTCAAATGCATATTGTTATTAAATGTTATAGAATACATTTTATTATAGGTTGTATTAAGATGACCATGTATTTTCGGTATGCTTGAACATTACCACGTACAACATCAACACAGCTTCACATTGCACGCGACATGCCGCCCTCACGGCCCTGACGACTGCGTCCGCTCCCTGTTGCCGGGTACGCCAAGGAATGGTGCAATCTGTGTCCGTAAGAGAGCTAGGAGGTGTGGCAGGTTATGTGCTCTTTAAAAACTAATATTACTTTGGCAGTTGCAAAGGTATAAAACTGCGACTTGGCGATTGAATATCCGGACACACGTCAACAAGATATGTGCTGACATCATTCCATCGACCTATAGCGGCCTTTGACTTCGCGGCCACAAGGCCAAGTGCCACAGGCGGTCTCTCTTGGCCCCGGCGTCGGGCACGTTGAGCCACCGTCACAGGCGGCCGAGTCTATCAAACAGGCGCCTTCGGCATCGATGAGTTGTCATGTTCGAAATTTCCTGCGTTCCGACTCGGTCAGCGTTCGCGCTCCAATTATTTCGCCCCGGACGTTGATCCAGAGACTCGTTGATAAACCCACACCCGTCGGCCGCCGGGTCAGATGAATCCACACTCGACGGACAACAGGATCTCGGCGTTGGCAATACCGTGATCTACTCTTTGAGGCATCGGACAGATCTTTCTGGCACCCGTTTGATCAATCACTCCGGGAGATCGTGTTGCGTTTTACTCCAGTCGACGTATCGTCGAAATCACGTAAGTCGATTCGTCTTCGTCGCTTATTCCATTACCTTTGACTATCGCGTTCTTCACGAAATGTGGCACAATGAAGTGTTAATATCGCAAAAAAACAACTCGACGTTTGACACGGAGACTGTCGATGAGACGAGTGCATGGTATGACATCCCGCTGATGGTTTGTGAGAAGGTCATCCGAAGCCATCTACAGGTCATGTTGTCGTCGTGTTTTCGACCAGTGACGATTTGATGTCGTTTGCGATTTGGAAATGTATCTATTTTATAATTTTAATTGAAACGGTTTGAAGTTACTTAGAAATGTACATATTTGTAGACATACCTTTGAACGGATGTGATGGTGTAAAGATAAAGTTGTATTATTCTTAATGATTATTATTATCATTAGTAGTAATATTAATAGTAGTATTGTTTTCCTTAACTGCACGCAGTAAGCTATTAAGTGTAAAATTAGCAAACTGTGTTATGCTTGATCAAGCAAAATAAACCTACTGTTATAAGCAGTTGTCAGACAAGAACTGCTTGAATTGTGCCCGTTGTGTAGGTCCTACTGTTTAAAACTATATTATTATATTATTCTAAAACGTATAATTTCCTACGGATCATGGTGATGATAATACTTAATAAATGTTTTATTATTTATAATTAATTAAGCTATTTTAACAGAACGTTACTGCATCCGCATGCGCGAATGTAGTAAGTAACGATAATAGAATATTTAATATTCACGCGCTGTCTAAAGCAAAGCTCATATATAGAGCGATGTTACGGTAATGCGTAGCTGCGTGTAGCTAGGGCCAAAGATGTCGAGTTACGTTGAGATATGCGCGGTGAATTTTCTTCATTAGGAAATATGTTAGAAGTGTGGCGGCTGTAGGCCTTTCATGGTTATGTCAACAACTAAAAGATGCCGCAAGTCCTTCTCTTCCCTACAAAAGTGTGGAGCCTGTTTAGACTTGCTGGCCATTGTTCACACTTCTGCAAACAAATTGAAACTATCCAACACACCACTGGAAGCCTCAGAATGTTAGAGCGCGCACGTGTAAGCCCCTTGCGTGTGTGACCAGTGGTTTTGCGAGACCACGGCTAAACCACCTTTATACATACGACCAGTGGTTTTGTCTACCAGGGATAGCTAAACTAGCTTCATGCATACGGCTCTGTACAGAAGACAGTCGCCTTTTCGTTACGATTTGTTACAATTTCATTTAGCTGCGCATTTCATATGAATTCGTTCTATATATATGCTAACTTAAAACTTCGCATCGTAAGTAATCTGACTAGATGTCTGCTTGCCAACTGATAATTCTTTAAGATATTCCCCACAAATCTAACAACACTAGAAACCAAGAAATTGAGAGGAGACCAGATAGAAGTGTTTAAAAATATTGTATGGGTATGAACATATTGACAGAAATATTTCTTTCTCGATTAAGGAAGACAGAAGGACTAGAGGACATGAAGTTACATTAGCAAAGAAGCAGAGTAGACTAGATATTAGAAAATTATCATTATCAAAAAGAACAGTAAACGAATGGAACAGATTATCAGCTGATTGTTTAGGTGCTAGTAGTGTTAATATGTTTACAAATAAAATCGACATATACCTAAGAAGGGCGTGGTACATTTAGATACATAGGTTGGACTCTCGATAAGCCAAAGGGCTTCATTGTCCACCTGCCATCTAGAGTTGATTATCTAGGTGGCAATCCTGTTAAATCTTGTTAAATAATCCTCAGTATATCGTTCCCGTGACTCGGCAACAAAGCACCAACTGTGAAGTCGTACTTCTCAAATCTCGACAATGCTGAAGTGTTGCAGGAGGCAGCATTCTTGCCAATTGAAGTGTTGCAGCAGGCAGCATTCTCGACCGACAGTGGCCATAGCCTACGTGTTCACCTTAGTCGATGTTGTCTTCAGAGACCCTTGCCCTGTTTCGAGGATCATGGAACCTCCGCCACGTGTGTCACCTTTCGCACGTCTCACATGCCGAGCGTGCCTGGAGATGATACAGGCTGAGTACTTGCAGGTATTCAGAGCAATGTGAATAATGCAAAACACACAAATGTATACCCATGGGGCAAGACTTTCTGTTTACTGCTCACATCCATAAGTATTCATCGATTTTAGACAGTTATGCGTGATCATATTGGCCCAGCGAGTGTCAACACACATCGTAATCTGCGCATATTTCGTAGTTTGCCTAATTTTCTCCACCGTTGATTTTAAAGAAAGTTTGAAGAAACTACTACTTACGGGGATTAGGAAACGATATGTGATGTAACGTTTCGACTTGAAAGTCTCACAGAAACGGCAACGTCTCATCACAAAAGTCAATTTTGGAAGTAATTCAATGAGGCCATTATCGTCAACTTTAACGGAGTGTTTTGTTGAATACGTATGAGTATCAGATTTGCCGTCCGTGCGTTGACTCTGAAGGAGTTAACGCGACATGTTGTAAACGATGTTGTAGTGTTCACCGGTGTACACGTGTGAGGATCAAATACACTATCACAGAAATACTCGCTGTGGATTTTCTCTCCAAAGTGTTCTGCCATTATGACTCCATTCTATATCTTTCTCCAAAAATTCACTAAACGTAATAACATGATATTTATAGGTAAATATAGGTCATAGGACATGAACGAGTCAGAAAGAAAAACGCAACAATAGCCTGAATTGAGTTACAAATTAGATAAATTAATAAACGAAACTGGAATCGTTGTCTTCTAGTTAGGTGAGCCGTCGTACGTGCGGTTTCGGCGACAGAAGCGTCTTTCCGTCAATGACGTCACCGACGGTAGAGCACTCAGTACCTGTCTGGTGTCGGTCAGTAGACGCCCCCGCATTGGTCAGCGTTACGATCCGAACAGTCGGCTCATCGCACTAATGGGTCGGCCTAGCGCAATCGGTCATATCACCGGTCAATCGGTCAGTCGGACGCACGTCTGTCCGGCCATGACGTGCAAAGTATCAGAGTAGTTTCGTTTAAAGACGAGGTGACCTAATGAATGACCAGCTAATTGCCGATGTCACGCCGTGGAATGGATGCCGACAGCGGGGCGGGCGGGGCGAGCGTGCCGGTCGAACACAGGGCCATCGAACTGACAGTCGGCGGAATGTTGATTCCACACAACATGTGTCACCGAACATGCCATGAGTGATTGGAATAGTTTCATGGAACCGAATACTTGCCTGCGGGCATCTTGATATCAAACGTCAATAAAACGCAACCGTGGTGTCAGTTCAAATTTATTTTAAAGTTCAAGCTTTCAAATAGAGTACGTTTGCATCACTTTTATGTAATCATTCCTCGTCGACACCCTTTCAGAAAGTCGGTCAGCCTGCTTTCATCAACGACTTGGCGGCAAAGCTGTTGCTATTATTGTTGTTGTTGATATTGTTTTTCTTATTGAAATAGGTGTTAGTGATATGTATCCGAAATGGCTCTGCGTATAACAAGTCACGGGGATTTAATGTATTATAAATGTCGTGAAAATGCATTCCAAACAACAATGTTATTTCACTGAAGTATTCTGACCTATCTGTGGGGATTTGAAATGTTATATTAATTGTTCCTAATATTTATTTTCCAGGGCAACTACATAATTGTTAATAATACAAATTATAGCTCACTTAGTAAGACTTTCTGGCAATGTATTGGTCATAGAGAAGAGTGCTTTAGCTATGTTGGATCGTATTAAGTAGGACTCTAGGCTTGTTGGATCAACAGAATGTAGAAAGTCGACACTTCAGCGTGTTAAATCGTTAATTGACATCTTTGTGATTACCGCTGTTTCTCGACGTCCACTGATTACATATCACAAGATTCCACCTGACCCCATGAGGTCAAGCCTATCTCAGCGCCGATTGGCTGCTGCTGATTCTGTCACGCCGTTTGAACGTAGCTTAGTGCAAAGACATTAACCGATCTGCTAGAGACAGATTGTTGAATGCAAGTCTTCAACACTTACACAGATACATTTACCGGGCCTGACTACGGATTGGTCAAGCCAGATATGCGCCGCTATCATTGACGATTTCGTACTACAAATTGCCGGACAGAGGGCAGTCTGACTGATAATATGAGAGAACGTGTCCAGGGTTCGCCTTGTTCTCCCAAACCCTCACCCTCTACACCCATCTTCTCTTTTCTCTCTCCCATATGTCCCTCTATCTGTGTATCTCTCGGTCTCGCTTTATTTATGTCTCCCCAACTCTTCCCCTTCTATCTCTCTCGCTGTCTTCCTCTCCCTCTCTCCCTCTGGTATCTAGCTATCTAGATATCCCCCTCTCTCTTCCCTCGCTTTTCACTTAGAAAGGCGTCTAGTTAACTATGTATGCCAGTCAGTATTGTCATCGTTTTGAACGATTAGCATACTAAGAACTTGTAAACAAATAAAGAAATTGTAGTATAACTATATCGTTATGACTGATAGTTGTGCTAATAGAAATATCACCGAACTATTGGGTTGCATTCCACACCAGTCAACATCCACGTGTAAGAAAATTAGCTGTTTGCAAAAGGCACAATCTGATACCAACAGTTTACGCCACCACGCCGGATGTCTGCAAACTCACAAGACATTGTGGTTTTCCTGCGGCTGCGATAACTATATACACGCATTATCTGCGAAATAATAAACACTAGCAACTTGTTAATCAATAAGTGGCATTCTACACAAATACAAACCGAATGTGTTCGTTTGTGGCTGTGGTAGCTTTTACTTCACGTTTCGTTCCGGTGAAGTCTGGGAATGCTGGCCTCAGTTAATGATCCGTTGCATGACGCACAACGCTTGCGGAAAAACTTAGCATCAACTCTCCGTTAACTGCGCTGCTCAGATGAAAGCAGCGCCTGGAATTGTTCGAATAGACGCCGACTATAGTTCCAGCCTACTCGTGTGATTTGTGTGTAGTCATACTTCTTAGTCGTGTAAGTGACATTTTATACGTGTTACGATGTCGTCGTATCACACTTCCAAATACGCAAAAAGAGACGCAGACTCATAAGTATTTAGCAATAATGGCAAACATATAAACATTCATACAGGACCTAAGTGGTCAATTGTTGCAAAGCAGCAATATTAGAAACAAATACGCTAACTTCAGCATGGCATTAGTAAATTTGGTTAATGTCAGTGCTTTGTTTGTAAAAGTAGATTTTTAGTGCCACCGATTCATTGTCCCCGTGACTTTTCCCAGCGTTTAACACCTAAATCTCGACACGATAATCATAACTGTGCATTTTATCGACCCGGTCGGTTCACTGCGACCCGCTGCAGTAAACACCGGCCCCGGCGGTGGCTGTTGTCTTATGGGCCGGAAGTAGATTGGAACAGATATGATTGGTTTGTTTTCTCGTATATATCCAGTCGATTGTCACTGTTTACGAACGACTTCAGTTGTTAAGATCTCCGGAGCCTTTCCACCCACGTTCTCACTCGGCCGCTCTTTGTCGTCTTTCAACTTCTATAGATGACCGTGAGGCAGAGTTATTCTTGTACTTCCGCACTATTTTTGGCGTCTTTAACTCCTCCCTGTCGACACCTTTCGTTCGCCACTTTTCATCTGCCTTTGGCTTACTGAAATCTCTCTTATCGTTGTCTCCCATCTTACCTGTGATCTACCCATTTATCGCAAGGCCCAGTTGTTTCACATCGTCCACTCCCTCTGGCTGTTGGTGGCCTCCGTGTGTACCAGGTGACCTGCTCACGTCATATGATTTTTTACTCTTCTTCCGCTAACGTGAATAACATCTCTATATCTTCCTATGGTAAGTTTTCTTCCTTTCTAAGCACCCTCTACGCTGTTATGAGTAATTGCATTCAACTTGCATCCGATGAGGTACATCGAACACTGAACGTCCATACGTTCCAACAAGGCCATCGTCTTCTCTGCTCTTTTTTCCCTTCCCTTTCTTTTGTTCTTTCTTCAGGCCCTTGTGGGAAACTCGGCAGTTGAGAAATATCTCCGCATTCGTTGGGGTTGATAATGGATTAAACCAATGAAACGTTACACATCGTAACGGTTGGAATACTAATAACATAACTAAATTGCACGCGTAATGTTTAAACGTATTGATCTTTCAATCCGATATACAAAACCCTCCACTTTATATTCTGCATTCACATAAACAGACAATTGCCAACAAACTTCATAATGTCGAGCAACGGTTCTCTGGCAATTGTCAGTATTTCTACCTTTGACTTTTCGCAACGTTTCCTAGACATGCGAACTGTCGTGGCAGCATTTGGCACCGCTTTGGGGTGTACTGGTAATATTTCATCCCATACATAATTACGCATCGGGAGTATTCCCGGACGCGCTTCCCGGACAACCCGACCTATTTGTGCCCAGTCTGTTTATGAACCCAGAACTGCGTACCCTCGCTGAGGCCGGGAAACGGCCCTGGCAATGGCGTAAGTCGTCGATGAATCACATTTAGTTGGCCGCTAGTGCCACTTACAGCGTCGTATACGGCATTAGCAGATTGCATTTACGACGATATATGGGGCATTAATTTTGCAGCAGTAATACCACGATATTTAGTTAGCGCTGTGACTGCTGCCAGACGCACTGCTGGGTCGTTTATCCCCTCACTTACTCGCCCAGCGTAGGGCTACTGCTACTTTAGCCTCTTTCCCTAACAACATCGCAACAACACACGTAGCACCGCTCGCCCGGGATGATTCAGTGGCATGTTACGCCGACGGTGGCGGTCTCTGGTGGTGAGTGTGCCACACCCTTCGTTCTAGATTGTTGCGCATCGTCCTGCGCAGTCTCAAGACCGGATGTGGTGACGTAATGCCGGGAGACGACATCAGCCAGATTCCAACTGATGCAAAGTTGTATGGCTACGTGGACAGCGTGTCTAGATAGAGTCTACCGTCGTCTCCTTCTTTCATGTTGCAGCATTTCCCACCAGAACAACTAGGAGATTCTAACAGATATGAAATTTCATAAGAAATCCCTTACATACAAACTGTCTGACTGTCTAACACCACCGTTTCTCTCCGTTACAGATTTGACTCGATCTCTCCGGCCGAGTCTCACAGCGAGGTGACGTCAGCCCACGACGAGCACCGAGTTAGCCGAGCGATGTCGTTGCCGTCGCCTCCGCCCGCGTCGCCGGAGAAGAAGCGGCCGAAGCCGGGCATGTTGAAGCGTCTCTTCAGCTCTCGGCTCCTCAACATCGCCGACCTGTCTCTCGATGATCCGCCGACGTCAACGTCGACGTCGAAACGCAAACAGAAGAAGTTGACGCGCAGCCGCACTTGCGACACGATCAACATCAACCGGTCGAACTCGACGGACATGTCGGCCGACAAGACCCACCGGCGACACGGCTCCGTGACCGGGGTGCCGCAGCGCCAACACAGTGCCCCAACCGGACACCCCGTCCATCGCAGCTCGAAACCGGAAGTGCGACTGCAGCGCGGCCAGGCGGTCTCGGAGCCGGGCATGGACGACGGTGGCGCCATCGCGGAAGAGGACGAGGATGAGACGGGCAAGAAGCTGCTACGACCGGAAGACGGAGACGAGAAGACGTCGTCCCGGAACAGCTCGTTCAGTCGACGCGTGCGCAAGAAGAAACTCGCCAAGTCGGTGTCGGACGCGAAGCTGAAGGAGCCGATCGAATACCCATGTGTGCCGGAGCTGATGCTGGAGCACCACAAGCGGGAGCCGTTCCTCAGTGCGACGGAGGAGTGGCTGCTGGTCGAGCTCAACGAGTACGAGTGCCTCATCGACAAGCTCCAGGTCGTGCAGCTCATGGCGAAGCATTCCAAGTTCTTCGAGGTGGAGCCGCCGGAGCTCGTCGAGGAGTTCTTCCTCTACGTCGACATGATGCCGTCCTACGACGAGGTCATCAACCTCGACACGTGGCAGGAGTTCCGCGACAAGAAGTACCTGTGCTGATGTGTCGTCGTGGCGACGGCGCGCGCCGACTCTGAGAACACGTGGACGTGTAACGCGTGTGGGGCACAGCGAGGTTGAGATGCGGACTCTCACGGTCTTGAACTGGACACACAGGCTGGGGTCTACTACAGGTGGACAGTGCCAGTGAATCATTGTTGTGCAAAAATGTCCTTACACATGTCCAGTGTGTCGTATGACCATTCGTTGACAGACTTCCCGTCATCGCCACGGCTCTCCGTTAGACGGCGTGGTCATGTGACTCGAGCAGAATGAACATTGGGTGAGGTGTATTTTTTCAAACGAAATGATGTTTTAAAACGTCCATGAACACTTGCATGAAGGTTAGAACGGGAGAGCGAGACCACAGAAAGAACTGCACTACATAGACTGTTGTTTGAAGAAACGGCTATAACCTCGTAAGACCTGCGTAGTGCGAACGGAGTCCCTTGTGCTTGACAATGTATTGATATCTCAGCTCGAGTGAGATCTACTCATGGTTGCTCCACCCTGTAGCGGTCTCGTCCAGTCACAGGCGGTGACAAAACACGATGCAAACCCAAACAAAGCAAGGGACAAATATCGAGTGTAAATTAACAAGACCTGGATTATCACTGAAAAGTGACGTTGGCATTTCTATGGAAGCCACCAGAATACGTATTGCAACGCGACAGTCGTGGTATTGTCTTTGGAGAGGGCTCTATCACGCGACATACTTGCTACCGGATGTGACGAACCACTCCGGAAAAGAAACGGGTTATATAGATCGTCCACGGAGTCACCTCATCAGGCGCCAAGTGTTGAAAGAAGTGACAGCCTCTTGGCAAATACGTTTAACTTAAAACGAAATCAGGCTGTAGTGTTTAGATGTGGATGTATAAATGATGTACTACCGATAACGTCACCTCTGTGAGAATTGCTACTGCTGAATATTATGCAATCGTAATGTGTTCGTGACCTATAGACATCCCGATGGTCAGAGGAGTATATATATATATAATTTTAATCGGGACATTCTATGGTTCACTGTGATAGTGTGTACGTACATGTTTGCGTTACTGTGTTGTACATAATAATTTGTATGCTGGTGTACATATTTTAAGAGCTACAACTGTTGCTGGTGTGTGCGCTGAAATGGCGCAGAGTTCCTCCTCGTTTCTAACTTGAGTAACAACCTGCAGGTAGTGTGTGGCAGGTAAGTATTCTATCATAGGCCTGCTTGTAGTTACAGTATATCCCTATTGCTACGGGCTTGCGTATTCGTTTCTATTAAATGAGAAATTCCGGATGTGTAAAAACACAGGATAGCAGTCGTTAGGCAGTCTTGAAAATACATCATCTTCACTATAAATTATGATGAGTCGCGCAGTCCACGTGACCCTGGATGACCTCGGACTGGTGTGGGCAGAGGGGAAACAGATGCAACCGTTTTGCCTTACGTATCTATCGACACGCACCAGAAATACGGTTGTACCGGATGTGTAGACGAACCGGAAGTGCTTTTCATGCAGCTACCATTCGGCACTATGGACGGACGGTAACTAAAGTTAGCAAGAGCAAAAAGAAATCGCCAGAGAAGAGGTCTTGACTCCAGCGTATAAATTTGATCAGTTAATTCTAGTGACGTCAGCAGAGAACGCAGGTAGAGGCGGCGTCGAGACACGCGATTGTGTTTGATTGCGACGAGCCACGAGTGTGTCAGTCAAAGCAGGCAGCCGTCGTAAATATTTAGGCTCAGACTGTGTTCCTTGTTACAGTTTGGATCTCTGCTAAGTTTCGTTGTGTTAATGAAATTATAGTTAGTCTATTAGAGTTTTCTGTGACTCGACATTGCATAAGAGTGACGTCACTCGCTTATCACCACTACCACAAGTTGGTTACTAATTCAAAATGACGGCGGATTCATTTCATGCCTTTTTTGCCGTGGTTCTTTTGGCGTCGCCATTGTTGGCCATATGAATCATCAAGTCATAACAACTTCGCACGTAAAAGACATGGTTTCTTATCAAATAAACTAAGCAATATCGTATTTAAAGATTATTTTCACTGTAATATAGATTATTTTCACCGTAATATAGATCATCAGTTGAACTAAAGTGATTTCTTGATACACATGTGGAATTTACCGAATGAAATATTCGCCTAAATATGTTCACCATCTACACGTTGATGTAGAAAAGTATGGCGGAGTTGTTAAGATAGGGCTTAAGTATTTAATTGTTCACGCATGCGCGCAGGTTTTATATGACCCGTTGCTGTGTTCGATTTGTTATACGCCGTACGCGCTCACTCTCATTCACTTTGGCGAAACGTTGACGCACGTATGCATGCACACACGCTCTCAAGCAAGTTCACACGCTCGTGCATATATTCTACAGCAACTCAGTAACAGGTTCAGTTTGTCGTGATGTGCCATATGTTTTGTTTTTATGCATAGTTTGTGTTAGTACATCATTGTATAATGTCGTTTTATTTTGCACACAAATAGTGTTAATGTTTCTATTTTACGCTAAAGACGATATCTAATAATGATTTTAATAGATGTTTCATAAAGCACATGTTTAACATTGCACAGTTGTGAGACCTTGTCATAAAGTGTGACGTCAGATGTATGTTATTGGAGATATGCAGTTACCACGGTGGCGCACGCATTGCTTTCTACTTCTACTTCTACTTACGTATACTCTGTGATGGCTTTCGTTGTTTCTATTGTTGTTATACATAATTCTGCACAAGGTCGTTGAAATAAAACAAGCAGTTGTAATTGTTGATATTTTTGTTGAATACAATGCAGCGTATAAAATACTCTAGCAGTACAACTCTCTGTATAAATGACATTTGTATAGACCTACTACTCGCTAATCCATTACAATCTTGATACAAGCCTCCCAGGCCAGGGCGCTCCCAGCTCCTGTCTACCTGCACTTAGACAACGTCTGCTCGCTTTCCTAAACTAAATCAGTTTTAGTACCATACTGTAATATATGGACCGTCAGGTGCTGCCATCTATTGTAATATGCATTATGCATTTTAGGCGGCAACTAATCCCGGCGACACACACGGAGAATAAAGAAGAGTGATTTATCGGTTGTTCAATGACGCCTGTGTCTGTCTCTTCCTTCGTGTCAATCCACCCGTAACACACAACATACACATACCCAACTCCACGCAGTCGTCTTCTTGGACATTTCTCTCACACTAACTTCCCCTCAGGGTCAGGCCTCAGCTACATTCAGCTTAGTATTTTTCGTTTTTGTCTTTCGTTTTTAATGGACGCACCCGTAGTGAATTTCAATGTGATATGATCATAATATAGTTAGTATAGCCAGGCCCAGGGCAACTGTGTGCGCGTGTGCGCCAAATAATACAACGTAAGCGTGCTGCACCTGCATGCATGCAATACACTTCGGGTGGTGTCGAGACAAGAGCCGACGACGAGTTATTAATTACACCCTAGATGTATAGCGAGACGAGTTTACTCTCCTCCTGATCATGGTTAGACTTAAAGTTAAATAAACTACAACAATCCAAATTTCCCTGCCGGCACCATAATGATTAAATTCATTGAATTGTTAGTAATAATACAATTCCCTTAAGTCGCAGATTCGTCGACTTACCCGTGCCCGACTCTTCCCGCGATTTCTCCCAACCCGTTCTACAGATCGCCTCGGCCTGGTCGCCAGCCACATTCTCTTGGACCAGTCAGACTTGGAACAATGCCCGCCTACGCCACGGTAAGTCGTATGTCATCGGCTGACTCGATATAGCCAGGGTCTATAGATACGCAGACCTTTGTGTCGAGGAGACCAATTGTGCGAGTGAGTAGAACAGTTATAGTGTACTCGACATCTCAAAAGCGCGATACACCTGCACTTCTGCTGATTCAAGCAGAAACAATGCACGTCACGTGATGACAATTCCGCACCATATGATTGTTTAATCTGAACCTGAATGGGATACGTCGTAAAGAAGCCAATAGTGGCTATTATATATTAATATATAAAACTCATCCTAACAAATAAGAAGATTGAGAAATAAGTAGATACGCACCGGTATTAATTTTGTGTTTACGAGACGACATCTTTTGACGAGTGTGGACATTAATCATACTTTAATGAAAAATAATTATAAACTACAAACGTCACAATTACCTCGCCGCTTTAAGAATACGGCGTTTTACGTCGCGATGTCGTGATGGTTACGCATGCGCCAGTGGCACAATACGTATTCAACAAAAAGATTTACCAATCATGACTGGTAGGGTATGATAGATATCCTATCTTGTGAGACAATGATTTGTGCAACTGTTGCTAATGTCGTATTGTATGCTGGAGCGACAGAGACTAGTCTTGCCCTTAGACCTGCGTCACATTACCGGCAGACGCAGGCACTTAGCGACTTTAAATGGGTCGTCCCATCACTGACACTACTACAATGTTGTGTGACTACAGAATGGTCTCCTTGTCTCTCAACGTTGTTTGGCGTCAATCTTATATACTGTTGCCACATTGCACCACTCCTGGCATGGCGCCTTCGTTTCGGCACTTATGCAGAATTCGGACCCACCTCAATTTTGCCATTATAACTGCATATTTACCAACATTTGATACTTTATTTTGTTAATTCAATCATTTAACTTCATCTTGCGCATATTTAATGTTTTATAAACAGCGCGTCTTAGCAAACTTTTGAGGTCGAAAAGACAGCGCGGTCTGCATAAACAAACTGTTTATCGTTCATTCCATGTGCACGGCGCAGTAACACATGCTCCGCATTGTTTGCGACTGGCACAAATCGGAGCGCTATTTGGGTCTCAAAATGCCATATTTGTGTAATATACATGGAAATGGTGATTGGTCATGTTTAGGATTAGAGTTTGTGTGAGGTATTCAATATAGGCAAACAGTTATACTTCTAATGGAAAAATTGAGGTGCCCGACCTACTTTTGCCAGTAATTTTGACAGCAGTTGCTCCACCTAGCGGGTTGTTCAGATTCATGTATATAATGCGAAGGTTGTGGTGCAGTCGTTAAAAAAATGTGTGAATCAACACAAATTAACAGAATCCTTAATATTCGAGGCTGTACTGTCTTTTGTCTCCTTTAACACAATGTGTCGAACTCAATATGAATATACATAATCGTCACCGAGGACAATGACGAGTTGGCTGTCGTGGGAACAAAGCAGACGAAGCAATAAGTGGTTCAAAGTAAACTGATTGCTTAGAAATGAACAACCAATGTTCATCTTAATAACATAAATAATGCTATTTAGACAGGTATAATGCCGAGTACGCTAAATATGATTGTCTAGTATCCGCGAGGTGGCGCGACCAGTCATTCACGCGACTTATCCGTGAGGTATCACTACTATCGGCGCCACTGTTGTCCACATACGAATGTACGTTTTTACCTGCAATAAATGTATTCGCAAATTTGTAACAAGACTGGTCTAAGTTAATAGCTCTTTACTTTCACATCTGTACCGTCATTAACAACGAAAGTGTGTTCCGTCGAGGGTCTGATGTTTTACTGTGCCACCAAGCCACAGGGGCAGTCTATTTTATCACCTTAATCAGCGAGATGAAACAAAGTTTGCACATGTAATCCGATCTGCAACTAACAAAACTAAGGAATTAAATATATATACAAAGCCCATGAATATATTCTATTGGCTTTCTTTCGAAGCAGGGCTAATGTTGCGTCTTGTCTTTGTGTATCAGGACCACTGATCTACAGTGTGTGTCGTGTGGACAGCTGAAGGAGTTGGTGTATAGAATCATTGGAAGAACCGACAGTGATCATTGCATCAGTCAGACTGAGGAAAAACAAACAACCTTAGTGGCCAGCTGCTTGAAGGTCGCCACTGAGTAGTTGAACAATAAATCAAAACAATTTGCCCCCAATTTCACTAAGTTTAGTTGACACTGGATAGGGTGTTTTGCAGTATTTCTGAAAATTGAAAAATCTAACCAAGGAAGCCACTTGAACACTGCACATACTTGCAACATGGGCAGAGAACCAACGTAAACACAGCAATGCAACATTTGTACAAATTTATTGCCACTTTTTGTAAACTCCTCAATCTTCACGCCACACATGGTGACCTCTCAACCCACAATTATCTCCCTTTCCCCCCTCCTCCACCCCTCCCTCTTCAGCCCCAACACTTGACATCGTTCCAAAATTAACCGGATAAATTCGCCCTCAATTTGAAGCACTAACAAAATGTGGACCTGCCATTTGATCATATATTTCTGTATGAAGTCACCTTGTTCAACTCAAGTAACAATATTCTCATATAACACTTCATAACTAAACAACCCGCCCACCCGTTTCATTAACTAAAACTAGCATATTATAGAGTACGTTGGCCAGAACGTGTTCCAGTAAAACTTCACAACGACACAGTTGCAAAACTGAATCGTCACATACTGGCTGCAGCAGTAATTTCATTTTTTGTTTGATGGTCGGACTACGCCACACGTCGACCAATTAAAAACACTAACTGATTAAGTCCATCGATCAGTGTTTGTCGCAACATCACGGGCTTCGCCGCATCATGAGCTGCAGCGCATCACGGGCTCCGCCACGTCACGGGATCCACCATGTCACAGCTCCACAGCATCACGGGCTCCACTGCATCTCAGGCTCCACCGCGTCACGGGTCCACCGCATCACGGGCTCACTGTTGTTAAAGTTCACCGTCCAGCCGGTCAACGTCTGCCATCTCATGTCCACCTCTCTCTGCTCATTTCTATGTCTATTCTGAGTCACTCCACATGTCTATTTCTTTTCAAAACCATCTCATATCTCCGTCCCCCCTCTCATCCCCTCATCTCTCCATCCCCTCATCTCTCTGCCCCATCTCATCCCCTCATCTCTTCATCCCCCGTCTCATCCCATTACACATCAACCGACTGAACATCATCAGGTCTTCAACTGGACATGTGCCGCCGACGCCAACTGTCAGCACAAATTCCGTTACTGTAGCGATGACCTCTACTGTGCAGTGGTTGACCCCATTGCTGTGAAATCAACTGCTGTTGCTAGCGAATCGACGGCCCCCGTCACTGTGTCACCTCTGCCACAGCAACCACCTGGTCGCCGTGGCAACTGACGTGCTCGACGGGTTACACTGCCTCCAGCGGCAGTGTATCCTTGCGTTGCTAAGCACCCTGGCACTGTTGCTACGGCGTCGCTGACGCTAAGACTGACAGTGAGGGGGGTGCCGAGTGCTGCAGAGTCAGTTTCCTTGGGACGGCCTCCGAGGTGGACTTCAACTCACTCATTGGTCGAAGCACTATATACGAGAGAATGTCCGACAGCGACACGACCCCAGCGACCCTTTCGTCGTCGTCGACAACAACCAGGCGATGAACCTGCAGCAACAGCACAAATAACAGTCTTAGTTACTGATGACAAATTTTTCTTAGTTAATTCTTATAAAACACTTATAAATTCTTATAAAATAAAAATAGGCATTCTGTTAGTTATTTATCATACAAAACACAGGTTTAATGTCACGTTGTATTGACATAATAGGCATTCTGGTATGGTATTCTAACGTCAAACTAATGTAATGCTAAGTCATTATTATTGATAATATATTTACATCATAATGGCTTTGCGCATTACAACATCATAATCTTGATCTAATAAGGTTAATCTCAAAGCGATAACCTACCTCAGCCTTCACGATCCTCTCCATGATTGTAGCTAGTGTTTCTGACTTCTTACATTTCTGTACACCCTCAAAGGTCTGTAAGAAACCAACCATTGGACATGTGCAAATTCACTTCATATAATCGTTTATTATTGAATATTCTGGTAATGTCAAGGATGGGTAAAACAAATGGAACCACATTTATCAATCGGATTTCCCTTTGAAGAACATTGTTTATGGCAAAAATTTAACATTACTCAGAGGAGTGTACACTGTCATTAACTAATGGTATCCATAGTGACATTATTTTTATGCCAAATATGAACATATTCATCACCGAGCACAGCTAAAACAATTACTTGTTGCAAACAATGATATTATGTAAATATTACATAAAGCCTCTGTCTGTGATCTGACACAGGTCAATACATTCCACTCACACACAAAATGCATTCCACTCACAAAACAAACATGGTACTTTACAGGAATAAATATTAAAGAACTGCTAGGTTACTGCCCCCTGCTATAGCGAACTGCTAGGTTATTGCCCCCTGCTGTAGTGAACTGCTAGGTTACTGCCCCCTGCTGTAATGAACTGCTAGGTTACTGCCCCCTGCTGTAGTGAACTGCTAGGTTACTGCCCCCTGCTGTAGTGAACTGCTAGATTACTGCCCCCTGCTGTAGTGAACTGCTAGGTTACTGCCTCCTGCTGTAGTGAACTGGTAGGTTACTGCCCCCTGCTGTAGTGAACTGCTAGGTTACTGCCCCCTGCTATAGTGAACTGCTAGGTTACTGCCCCCTGCTCTAGTGAACTGCTAGGTTACTGCCCCCTACTGTATTGAACTGCTAGGTTACTGCCACCTGCTGTAGTGAACTGCTAGGTTACTGCCGCCTGCTGTAGTGAACTGCTAGGTTACTGCCGCCTGCTGTAGTGAACTGCTAGGTTACTGCCCCCTGCTGTAGTGAACTGCTAGGTTACTGCCCCCTGCTGTAGTGAACTGCTAGGTTACTGCCCCCTGCTGTAGTGAACTGCTAGGTTACTGCCCCCTACTGTAGTGGACTGCTAGGTTACTGCCCCCTGCTATAGTGAACTGCTAGGTTACTGCCCCCTGCTATAGTGAACTGCTAGGTTACTGCCCCCTGCTCTAGTGAACTGCTAGGTTACTGCCCCCTGCTGTATTAAACTGCTAGGTTACTGCCCCCTGCTGTAGTGAACTGCTAGGTTACTGCCCCCTGCTGTAGTGAACTGCTAGGTTACTGCCCCCTGCTCTAGTGAACTGCTAGGTTACTGCCCCCTGCTGTATTAAACTGCTAGGTTACTGCCCCCTGCTCTAGTGAACTGCTAGGTTACTGCCCCCTGCTGTATTAAACTGCTAGGTTACTGCCCCCTGCTGTAGTGAACTGCTAGGTTACTGCCGCCTGCTGTAGTGAACTGCTAGGTTACTACCCCCTGCTATAGTGAACTGCTAGGTTACTGCCCCCTGCTGTAGTGAACTGCTAGGTTACTGCCCCCTGCTATAGTGAACTGCTAGGTTACTGCCCCCTGCTATAGTGAACTGCTAGGTTACTGCCCCCTGCTGTAGTGAACTGCTAGGTTACTGCCCCCTGCTGTAGTGAACTGCTAGGTTACTGCCGCCTGCTGTAGTGAACTGCTAGGTTACTACCACCTGCTGTAGTGAACTGCTAGGTTACTGCCCCCTGCTGTAGTGAACTGCTAGGTTACTGCCCCCTGCTATAGTGAACTGCTAGGTTACTGCCCCCTGCTGTAGTGAACTGCTAGGTTACTGCCCCTGCTGTAGTGAACTGCTAGGTTACTGCCCCCTGCTGTAGTGAACTGCTAGGTTACTGCCCCCTGCTGTAGTGAACTGCTAGGTTACTGCCCCCTGCTGTAGTGAACTGCTAGGTTACTGCCCCCTGCTGTAGTGAACTGCTAGGTTACTGCCCCCTGCTGTAGTGAACTGCTAGGTTACTGCCCCCTGCTGTAGTGAACTGCTAGGTTACTGCCCCCTGCTGTAGTGAACTGCTAGGTTACTGCCGCCTGCTGTAGTGAACTGCTAGGTTACTGCCCCCTGCTGTAATGAACTGCTAGGTTACTGCCCCCTGCTCTAGTGAACTGCTAGGTTACTGCCGCCTGCTGTAGTGAACTGCTAGGTTACTGCCCCCTGCTGTAGTGAACTGCTAGGTTACTGCCGCCTGCTGTAGTGAACTGCTAGGTTACTGCCCCCTGCTCTAGTGAACTGCTAGGTTACTGCCCCCTGCTGTA
>JAODUO010000733.1:45000-172500 GCA_025642075.2 Ridgeia piscesae | reverse complement strand
TCTCACTACGAAGTACTTTATTACTGGGACCACAATGGAAATAAGTGCTTGCACTTTTTTGTGTCATCCTTTTATCTAATGTTTCTTTGTATTTATATCTTATGTATATCTCTACAATGTTTTACATTTTATATTAAATAAATCCATCCATCCATTACTACAAAATTACATCGTTTATAATGGTTTATAGCATTAACAGCAGTATCAGTTGCAAACAGCACATTATGTGGATGGAAAAATAAAACAATATTAGATAGCTAAATAGCATGATAACAATGTTTACATTATACAATAGAAACATACACTAAAATATACTTCAAGACATATCAAATAAATTTGCTTATACAGGCACGCCTCGTTATAACGCGGTAGTTGGGGTCCACGAAATGGAACTGCGTTATAAACAAGGCACGTTATAGATTATATTACGCCAGGGGCGCCACCCCCCCAAACAAAATGCCACAACAGCAACAGAAGGCAATGTGCTGGTTGCGCAGTGTATGCATGATTTATAAAACCAACGTAAATGTGCATTACGTTAAAATAATATACACTGTCGAATGTTGAACTGAGTAAATCTTGCGAATGGTGTACAGTTTTGAAATAAATTCAGAGCCAACGCGCTCGTCTGGTGATGCGAACTGAGGCGGAGCGATAACACAGTACTTCTGTCACGGTCTAAAATAACCTTGAACTCAGCAGCCAAAATGCACAAATGAATTGACATGTTGCCGAAGTCGTTAAATATTAATACTTATACTAATTGCGCTCACTATTGGCTTGATTTCATCTTTCAATCAATCCCAAAATAAAAATTTAGATCGCACATTTACCGTGCCGATTTATAATGCAATTCACGGTGGATCGAGGCTACTGCGGTTCACACGCCGTTGACGAATTCGTATATTTGCGCACAAGTAAATGTTTTTTCGTAGACATAGTGAAGAAAACATAACATAACTGTTAGCCTGCCATTTCAGTATCATAATTATTGTTCGTCACCGCCCGATTCGTAAGCAATTTAATTGCCATTTACAAGCCGGCGAAGGCGCCCGTTCGCGGAAGCCACAGCGAACAGGCAGGAGACAAACGCGATTGATATCGGTGCAAACAAACAGGGCTTTGTACCAAATTTACTGTGCCTAAAGTTAATTAAATGCAATCAAAGGAATTGGTAAAGTTTCAAAAAAACATTTAAGAAATTACCACACAAACCAAGCGCTGGTTACACAATAGATCGGTTTGAAAAACGATTGGATTGGTGCCACGAAGCCGACGGCAGAGCAGAAGCCAGGGGCACAACAAACAACGAACTCAGCAACGCAGTTGTACTTCTGTGTTAAATTTCTTAATATCATTAAATCGTTTCTAGATACTCCTGTACAAGACAAACATGAGGACTTCATAAAAATAAGTGACAGTTAATTACAGCGTTATTGTTAGCTGTAGCGCCCATTTCCCCCTGGCGGCAGAAATTCGGGGTCCACGACCGACCGTGTTATAGCCGATTCGCGTTATAGCGAGTCGCGTTATAGCGAGTCGCGTTATAGCGAGGCGCGTTATAGCGAGGCGCGACTGTATTAGGGGGTCATAAAGACCTGCCCAACAAGATTCATTTACATTAAAGCTCGGATTCTATTACATAAAGAACGCAACGTGACATCGCACTGACTCCAATGTCCAGTGAGAATTGTTACTATGGGGTAGTAGTAGAATGCTACATGTAAACAGATCGGTAAATTGTATTACGCACACACAGCAATTTGAGTTACACCACATCATGATTAACATAACATTTAGATTTAACAAGATTGCCACCTAGAGATTCAACTCTAGATGGCAGGTGGACTAGGAAGCCATTTGGCTTATCGAGAGTCCAACCTATCTATCTAAGTATACCACGCCCGTCTTAGGTATATGTTGATTTTATTTTAAAATATATTAACACTACTAGCACCTACACAATCAGATGATAATCTGTTCCATTCGTTTACTGTTCTTTGTGAAAATGAAAATTTTCTAATATCTAGTCTACACTGCTTCTTTGCTAATGTAACTTGAATCCAATTTAGACAGGAATCCAATTGAAAATTTCCAAATGTATTCCCCATTCTGCATCCACACGTGTCTGTACACAAGGAATCCTAGCTTAGTCACAGTGCAACTAAGTGGCAGTCAAGAATATGGTTTTATCTGTTTGTACTCACAGTTGCGATGTTGTCGTACGAACCCAGACCCAACTCCTCAATAGACTTCTGCATGTAGGAAGGTACAGGCAAGTCATAGATCTACAACACAACACCATGTCACACCTTTGTTACACCTGTAGTGAGACTGCTACTGTTTTTACACATGCAGTAAGACTGTTACTGTTGATACATCTGCAGTAAGACTGCTACTGTTGTTACACGTGTAATAAGACTGCTACTGTTGTTACACGTGTAATAAGACTGCTACTGTTGTTACACGTGTAATAAGACTGCTACTGTTGTTACATGTGTAATAAGACTGCTACTGTTGTTACATGTGTAATAGGACTGTTACTGTTGTTACACGTGTAATAGGACTGCTACTGTTGTTACACGTGTAATATGACTGCTACTGTTGTTACACATGTAATAGGACTGCTACTGTTGTTATACATGTAATAGGACTGCTACTGTTGTTACATGTGTAATAGGACTGCTACTGTTATTACATGTGTAATAGGACTGCTACTGTTGTTACACATGTAATAGGACTGTTACTGTTGTTACACCTGGCATAAGACCGCTACTGTTGTTACATCTATAATAATACTGCTATTGCTGTTACACCTGTAATAAAATTGCTACTGTTGTTACACCTGTAGTAAGACTGCTACTCACATAGAGGTAGAGGAACCGAAGTATCCGCTTGTGCGTGAGAATGTAGAGGGCGTTGCCGGTCAGTTTGTTGATGACCGGGAGTCTGTGCACTTTGTTGTGACACAACATGTAGATGGCGTCATACAGACTCGAGTCTGGGTCAATGTGGACCAGCGGCTTCGCATAGTCATTGAGCACTTCTACAAGACAATCAGTGACTGAGCACTTCTACAAGACAATCAGTGACTGAGCACTTCTACAAGACAATCAGTCACTGAGCACTTCTACAAGACAATCAGTCACTGAGCACTTCTACAAGACAAACAGTCATTGAGCATTTCTACAAGACAATCAGTCACTGAGCACTTCTACAAGACAATCAGTGACTGAGCACTTCTACAAGACAATCAGTCACTGAGCACTTCTACAAGACAATCAGTCGACTGAGCACTTCTACAAGACAATCAGTCACTGAGCACTTCTACAAGACAATCAGTGACTGAGCACTTCTACAAGACAATCAGTCACTGAGCACTTCTACAAGACAATCAGTGACTGAGCACTTCTACAAGACAATCAGTCACTGAGCACTTCTACAAGACAATCAGTCACTGAGCACTTCTACAAGACAAACAGTCATTGAGCATTTCTACAAGACAATCAGTCACTGAGCACTTCTACAAGACAATCAGTCACTGAGCACTTCTACAAGACAATCAGTCACTGAGCACTTCTACAAGACAAACAGTCATTGAGCATTTCTACAAGACAATCAGTCACTGAGCACTTCTACAAGACAATCAGTCACTGAGCACTTCTAAAAGACAGTCAGTCACTGAGCACTTCTACTACACAATCAGTCACTGAGCACTTCTACAAGACAATCAGTCACTGAGCACTTCTAAAAGACAGTCAGTCACTGAGCACTTCTACTACACAATCAGTCACTGAGGGCTTCTACAAGACAGTCAGTCATTGAACACTTCTACTACACAATCAGTCATTGAGCACTTCTACAAGACAATCAGTCACTGAATACTTCTACAAGGCAAACAGTCACTAAGCATTTGTACAACACAATCAGTCACTCAACACTTCTTCATCTCGTATCTATGACATCTATTTGATGACATTCAGTCCACCATCACAGTTGACATGACAACGTCATAGAAGACGGTTGACAAGGCCTCTGGCAGACACTGTTGACTGCGTTGAACCAGCACAGCAAGGATGGCCAAACATGTTTTTTATTTACATACATCTAAATAATATATTATTGACATTATTCATTATTTGTAAGCTGAATCTCAGAAACTGACTTGTATATTCTGCCACAAAGATACCAGAAAGATATTATGCAGGCGTAACCATCTCATTTCCTCAGTTGATCTTATCATTCATTACACAGTCTAGACAAGAGCAACGTTCGTCTAAAAATACGAATGTCCTGTATTTGAATTGACTGATGCGGTTGAACTGACATGACCCAGATTGAGTTGACCCTGCTGGAGGTCATAATATGACCTCCAGCAGGAATAGACTAGGTTGAATAGAAACGTGTGATTATATAACAGATACTGGGTCGAAGAGACCCAGGGACTAGGGGCGGTCATAGCCCTCTGTGTGTCACCCAGGGACTGGGGGCAGTGTACATGTATAGCCCTCTGTGTGTCACCAGTCATGTGTGAACAAGAAAGACATCTTTCACATAGTTCTCAGTGCAAAAAGTATAGTTGAAAAACCGTGCACTGAAATATCCTACCAACTGCCCAGACGGCCGGTGTCAACTTCAATGTTTATATTCTTTCTCTGATGAATGTCCAAGGCTATTTTTTCTTGTTTATTAAGTTCATTATAAAACATTTGTGGAGCAAATATTACATGTAATCTCTTATGGAGAGGTCGGAAAGATTTTCCATATTGTCACCTCAATGCAGTTTTGCACAGGCACACTTTTAGATTACAACTAGTGTTACATATATCAATCTACCTACTTTCTACTATTACTATATTTCACATACTGGCATCCTTTGTCATTTAAACAATTTATATACTAATAGCTTTTTAAACATAGTGCGGTGCTAAATTCAGTTGATAACACTAACTGTTGATCGTCTACAGATATCTGTACCCAGGGTACTTAACCCTCCACAGGTAACTAGTACACTTCTTACACTTACCCCTTGATAGGCAACAAGGGTATTTACCCTTCCATGGTAGCTAGCTAGGGTACTTACCTCTCCACGTGGCTATCTTGTGTTCCTCTAGTTCATCCATGTGTACCTGCACAGATAGAGCGTGGTAAACAGTGAGGGGTCAGAGGTCACTCCAGTCACATATCTACACAATATAAAGGCACGTGTTCTACACCTGCGATCTACACCTGTAATCTACATTGCACACGGCGACCTGCCCTAGAGCCTTTGTGAGCCAAAGTGCACAAAAAACATGTTGAATTTAAAGAACTCACGTTCATGAGCTTAAAGAACTCATTCATAAATTTAAACAATTCACATTCAAGCACACATAAATAAATAATGCACCATGTCCTGCTAGAACTACTTGTGTGTGTGTGTGTGTGTGTGTGTGTGTGTGTGTGTGTGTGTGTGTGGTGGCGTGCGTGCGTGCGTGCGTGCATGTGTGTGTGTGCATGTGTTGTGTGTGCATGTGCGTGTGCGTGCGCGTGCGTGTGTGTGCATGTGTAGACACTGTGACACTCTTTGTCATGTCCACATGAACATACATGACATCTGATATGATATTAGTACAATGGCATACATCAGGTTTCAGGATGGTTCTTAGACGACCGTTCCATACCAACAACATGGAAGCCCTGGACCACTTCCTCCAACTATAAACATCTGCCAGTGGTGTATAACATTGACATGTTAAACTGCACCACAAAATATGTGCAACTATCTCAATTGTACGCATTTTACAGAGCAATATAATAGGAGATAAGATAAAATTAAATTGACTTGCTGTATCAATATCTCACTGAAAAACATGGATACAGGTAAATTTAGTATATGCCCATGTCTTACAAATGGCTGTGCCTTTTGTGGTCATATTTACCCAATTAGCAGGGTGAGGACAATTCTTGCACTTGCGTTACCCAATGTAAACATGTTTATTAGAGTCAAAAGAGGTCTTACACACAAAAAATTATGCTACCACTTAATTCCATGAAAGTGACCCTGCTGAATAACAAAGATTGCAATCTGATAAGGTTGACTTTGTATAAATCATATCGTACATAAATCTGTGGTCTTTTGCTACTTGTGTTTACCGGGTACGTTGTTCTGCACGTAGACCCTCTTATCGTCTACCACTGCTTCTACCCTGGAACCCTGCCATGTAACCCCCCACTCACTCGCAGGTAAACAAACATTGCAAAAAACTGGTCCAGTATTAACTGATTGAGCCATGATTACCTTATGTACTACAAACACAAAGGTCTTTGCAGTCGCTGCAAAAAAACGTGAAGGCCCTCGGTGGACCAAACACATGACTTGTTCATGCACGCTCAGAACTGCGCAGGCAGTGAATCTGCTCAGGTAAAGTGGAAGTGCTCAGGCACAGGGAAACAGCTCAGGTACCACGGAAACCGCCCAGGCAGTGCAAGTGGATCATAGCTGGCATGCCAGGGTGCAAGTAGCTGTTCTAGCTCTGTTAGTGTGAATATTACAATCAGATCAGCTTAAAGTTGAATTAAATTTTATTTACAGCGTCAAAACTACACGAGTGATTGCACATAACGCAGTGACAGAGATATAGCTCACAACCTTTTCTTAATAGGATGATCTGAAATTAATTCACATTTTCTTGCGTACAAATATATATCATAATTACTAATGACATATATTGAATAGCATGCATGCATGTGGGTATTTGTTTATTTATAAATTCATAAATACTGCCATCTTTTCAAAATATGAGCTATATATTAGTGTTTATCAATTGTAGTTAGTTACAACAAATATTTAACATACTTAAATACTAATTAATTACTACGTATGTACTGAGAACATATTATTATTAATAAGTACTATAACTAAGCATACAAAACTGACACCAGTAATTAGAGAATGTCTTCAGGGTATAATGGTAACATTGACAAATGTATAATAATTATACTATACTATATTATATACTATATTTTATAGCATCTGTTTTTAAGAACTAAAATAATTAATATTAATTTGTATGCAATTGGAATATTTTGGTAACATGGTGTATTTCCAAATTTGTCCAGGAAATATGTCACGTGGAATTTTACCAGTAAACGCTGGCATAATGAATAATTTAGAGGACTCCCAAAGATTGCCAACGACAAGTTTTTTTTACATAGAATGAAGTCATGTCAACAATATCATTCAAAACTGATGACACATTTTTGTACTATCATTTTTATTTCTCTGTTGCTAACATAGGAATGAGGGTGTTGTATAAAACTTTTGACATTAAATACCTTGACAATTATGGTATAAATACAGATAACATGCTCTTCTGTCATGTTTTCTTTTCATAACTGACCTACACAAACTACATTGCTACTGTCTGGTAGGTGTAACGTTGTCTTGGTCTACTAATGAAGCATTCACAAATTCATGCCTAAACCTCTCTAAGTGTGGTACAATCACAACTCCATTGACATACCACTGAAGCATTTTTGACAACCAGAGTATGAAAACAGAGGAAATGCCACCAAACCTACCCAGAAAACGTACCATTGTGAGAACCACACCGGGAAATTAATTTATAGACATTCCCACGCCACAACAAGTGAGATAAGCCAGACACAACTTAACAGAACTGCCCCACTGTGTTGATGTAACCACTAACTGCACAAAAAACAATGCGTCCTAATTTGTATTAACCTATAAACCACCCCATCTGTCTCCATTTCAACATTAGTGCCAGTAAAAATCACATAATGTGATCTATAAAAAGATTCATTCATCGTGTTTAACTTTGATTGATGACACCTTACAGTGGCACAGCAATTCATGGGCGTCTACACGATTGGCACACAATGACAATGGGAAACTACTGCAGGTCCCGTTGGTGCAGTTTTCACGAGCAGTTCTGAATGTGTTAAAATGTCTGAAAAAATTAGTACAGAACTTGTGCAGTGTGTTAGGACAGGCACACCAACTGTCACACATCTACTGACACATCGCTGCTATATTACAGTTATAAAACTAGCCATTGGCCCATTTTGTTTATGATATATACACAAATTTGATTACTTGGTTGTACATAAGTGGCATAAAACTATATTTAAGACATCACATTGATTATGGAAAATTTGTTCAGCACACAACTAAACATGGACATTTTCCAGGAAATTCTACAAATAATACAAGAGGCAACCAAATTATTAATGTCCATTCCCTGTGTATGTGCTTTACAAATACGTTACATTTTTAATAACATTTACATAAACTTCTGCTTGCAGTGGTCAATTCTGCTACATGAAAATCTGTCATAAATACATAAATTGATAGAAATTTATTTTCATCGTTATAAAAGATGTGGTTTATTTCTTAACCAATCCTGCCGACAGAACAGTAAATACCTGTCTGGACTCATCTATACAGAACCAATGTGCTCTGTGTGATGGCAGTTGGCATGTCTTACAAGTCACCAATTAACAAAATTAAGAAGGAACTACTTCTAGCAGTGGACTACTACACCTGCAAGCAAGATGTGAAGCGGCAGATGCTATACTTACAAAAGGGTGACCAGAGTCAGTTCGATTCTCCTAATGAACGGGGAAAAACAATTAAATGAAATAAGTCAGGTGACTGAGGGTCTTTAAGTGGGTTGGGTTAGGGGAAGGGAAGAATGGGAAAGAAAGAATAAGAGGGGAGCGATTAGGTGTCTAAAAATAGGAGACTCAAGTAAGAAAAGTAAGAGAAATCATAACACAATCAGGGTGCAACTATAGAACGTGAAAGATTCGGTGATTGTTGACAAAGATGTATTATTGTATTTATCACAGTGCAAACAAAATTAGTGGTCAAAACACTGACTTTGTACACTGGATTTAAAATCTATCTTAGGTAAGCATTTAGACTAGAGAATAACTTTAGTTTTACATGCACACACTGACAGGACGGCCACGGTGATGTTGTCTTTATAAATAGTTTGCTCAACAGTTATACTTAGTCCACAAGCCACGGTGGTCCACTTTGTAAGACTTTTTTCAATGTCTATCTATCTAGCCATTAATTAATTTGGTGATTTTATGTCAACTTGTTCACATGTGGCTGTTGTCCTTTTGAAGTCATCTCAGATGTTAACTGTTTATCTGGTTTCCTTACCAAGGTCACTTTACACACTCACTACACGACAGCCACCTTAATTCAACTTTGGCTCAGGCAAATGGCAACTGCGTATGACAACAATCATGTTTCTGCCATCTTAATCAGTTGTGTGCTTTTTAAGGACCGTAGTTGTAAACACATTCACGATACTCAGTGAGAGCGAATGTTGACTGTTTGTTTGTCAACCTGTTTACGTGTTGTTAACGCCAGGACATGCAAACTGTGCACACGGGTTTTGAGTCGTCTCAGTGACACACACTATTAGTAGCTGCATCAACCTGAGGCAAATGAAGATGCCACCAAATGTAGGGAAGAAGTTACCTGGGGTGACTTGTAGTACTTCTGCAGAATCTTGATGAAGTCTGTGATTGTCAACATGCCTGTGACGAAAACATACAAGTCACAAACAGAAGCTTACACACAGAAAACAGGAATATCTACATCACAGAAGCAACACCCATTCACCCAAGTCACAAGTCAAATAGTTTAAATGATAATGGCTAAGACTGAATATTTGTTGTATAAAAAGCTATTTGATCACTGCAGTTGATAACCATATATGAAGCTGATGTAATATAAATTGATAAACATGATAACTCAGCAGCAACACTTGACTGTAAACAAATGTAATGATGTTACTTCACACTGATATAATACTGCTGCATTGTAATATTACATTTTCTCAGCAGGTTTAAACATATCCCCTTAAAACGAATACATACATGTGACGATGGCATGAATAAAACAGCAAGACAAATAAAATGTGTCTTAATCACAACAACAAAATGTTATTCCATGATGTTTCATCTGTGGCTGCTGCAGTGTTTATCGGCACCAGGAGACACCAGATGGACGTAACATTAACTAGGAGATGAACGCCAGGAGCAATGGGTAAAGTGCCACTTGGGAAACAGAACAAATTGGCAGTGAATGCCAGACATGGAATAACAATCACGTTACTGACAGGGCACCCACAGACTGACAGGTAGAGCAGAGGTCTAAGACCTCATAAGAAGAAACATAAAGAGCATTATGCCACAACGTCTGGTGGTCGTACAGGTGAACTACGTGGTCAAGATCTGACCTAGTTCCGCCATTGTATGAGATAATTTCCAGTGGCACAGTATGTGACCTGTGTTTGGCACATGCAGTAATCCACTCCGGTTTGTTATCTCCCTTTGACATTGACTACCTAAAGTATATGTTGATGCCTGAGGCATACATGTCTAAAAATATACCTGGGTATCTCTTGCCAAGACGCCATTATGAAATATTGCCAAAATCATACTAGAATACGTTCCTACAGATACACGAGTACACCTGTAGAGGTCACACATGTGACAGCTTCCTCACGCAAGACTCCATTACCTTCAATACTAAAACATGTTCAATAATTCAGCGCATTTCCATAAAAAAACTGCTGCGTCACACTGACTGTGTCTGACCATGGCAATGTTAATCAATGACAAGTTATGTAGAGTTTCAGTTACTTCTCTGTGCCCAGTTAACAATATATAAAAAATGACAATAGTCGTTTTTAAAAAGAACTACTATAAGTGTATAGACTGACATCTTCAGAAAATGTCAATGTATAATGATGACCTGATCACCTGGGTAGAGTTTGGTCAGCACAGGTGTAACAAGAACAAGATGACGAAGGAGAAAACTGCATAAGGAAATGTTCTTGCCTACAAAGTCTTGAGACTTGGAATCCCAGAGGGGTGCAGCCCGCACCCCATTGTAGACCAGGGCGAAGAATGCCTTCTTCACCTGAAACAAACAGATCGGAGTCATTTTCTGCAGAGTCGTAACTGAAGCACCCTCAAATCTCACACACATCTATCTCCCATCATGCACATCTACGTCTGGTCAAAGTACAAAGTTACAGAAGTAAAACATGTTTCATTGAAACAGAAATATTCAAAAACCAATAATGTGACAAATTAATCAAACATTTTTATAGGCTCTTTTATTTAAATGTATTGAGAAATAGTAATCAGGTATTTTACAATAGCTGTTATAAACCCATTTACAACATAATACCTCCAAAGTGTGAAAGTTATATTTCTCCCAAGGATCAATGATTTGAGGAAATATACACCACATTGGACATACTCCACTCCATGAACTGAAAAACTTAAGGGAGACTTCCTTGCACAAGGCACTAATGTATTGGACAATATGACATATCATCTCATCTCATCAGCTCCTGCAGTAACAGTGCCAGCTGGTTGATTGCAGCAGGAGACAAATGCCTACCAGTGACAGTTGCAGATACCCAGAACCTGCAGAGTGAGCCCCAGTACACAAGTACCCTATGGTACTTATATTGAGCTGTGTGAGTACCAGGTACCCTATGGTACTTATATTGAGCTGTGTGAGTACCAGGTACCCTATGGTACTTACATTGAGCTGTGTGAGTACCAGGTACCCTATGGTACTTACATTGAGCTGTGTGAGTACCAGGTACCTTGGGGTACTTACATTGAGCTGTGTGTCAAAGACAACCAGTTTGGAGCTGGTAGGAATGAGGTCGTAACACTTGTGAGCCTTCATGAACTTGGCAAACACCAGGTCCTCATTCTCATCTGAAACACAGAACAAATCAACCTGGGTCATACCAACCAACATGGATCTCGCAACACCTAGACCTGGCAGAAACGGGATCCACTACAACCTGGATCCCACCCGCCACGGATCTTGTGCTGCACCCTGCCTCACAAAGATCCTGCCCACACTGAATCCTGCCCCAACTAGATCCTGTCCAAACCATATCATGTGCAAACTGGATATGTACTGAAATACAACATTTAAAATATGTGAAATTATGTCATTGTGTCTTTCATATATGAGCTATATGAGTACTACCAGTACTACACTAATCTATATTTTGATAAATATTTTATTGCAATTTTTTCTGGATTTTTAAGTTGGAGATGACAGATTATTTATCAAACAAAGCAACATTTTCTGACAAGTATGCCCAGTTCCAACTACTACATGGCTCAGATGGTCCATGCCAGAGACACCACTGAGATGGTCCATGCCAGAGACACCACTGAGATGGTCCATGCCAGAGACACCACTGAGATGGTCCATGCCAGAAACACCACTGAGATGGTCTGCGCCAGATCTTTCCCAGACCATTCTACTGTGTGAGGAAGATACATTACATCAACTTGTCAGTAGGCTACTTTGTCTATAAAGAATCACAATTATTATGTTTGTGAAGCACTCAAGAGGAAAAGGGTTAACTTACCAAGGTCCTCCACTTCCATACGCTCCTCCTCATCTGTGCTGGGTAGCTGCAAAAGACAAACCAGATACTGGCAACTGGAAACACTTAGTCAAGTTTTTGTGCTGATAGGACAGTAAGAGTGACATTTAGATACAAACAAGTTGTTGTAGTGACATGATCAGTCACAAACTGAACAGTTCAGTCTGTCCAGTTCTGCAACTGCAACTGCAACTGAGAAAGTTGACTAGTTTAGTTGTGTGATCTTGGAAGTAGTTGTTTCAGCTGCCATCAAACAACATCAAAAACAACCACCAATGTATCTCAAAGACACACTGAACCTTTGCAGACAGCTGATTTAAAACAACATTTGCACCTGAGTTATGCTCCGCCAAAAAAAGGAGAACGAACCACAAACATTTCCATAAGCCAGGTCATCATGACCAGCAGCGTTGATGTTGTGACTGATGTTTCTGGGTCATGAAGACCTCAGGTGTCTGGTGTAAAGACATGAAATATAGATTTAAAGTTATTATAATAACAACTAAATCACAACACTGACACCTCTAAGCAGTGAACTTTTTCAGTGAGAGTCAATTTATCTTACACAAGGATGAGACAGAATGTCTCTAACAGCTGGGCGAGGGCAGGAGGCAACTATGACAAATTGTCATCCAGGCGCTGACTCACACCAGCTCCATCAACAATTGCTATTCACTTATCAGTAAAAAAAAACTGGAAAAAATGTATTCCAATGAATAATGAAATGTTACAGTTCCACCTGTCATCATGGCTATGTATAGATCCGTATCAAAAACGTTAAATAAAATAAATTTCGTCAAGTGAAAACTGGTGGCATCTACGTCATCAAACGGGTATTTCAGTGAGTAAATCTTCGGTACACTTCCTGAAAATGGTAAATATTATACAGTGACAACAACACGAACTACACAAATACAGCAGAGCTCAGTGCCCGGGTTTGTACATTCACCTATCTGAAAAATAAATCATAGGAATTTAATAAGGAAGAAAATCTGCATGCTCTTCTTGTTCTGCGGTATGATGCTAACTGTTGCCACTAGGTGGCAGTGCTACTTACTCGTGTGTCGGCTGACTTGACCCTTCGGCGAGAGAACAGTCTTCGTAGTTTGAGCTTCATCCTGCGCTTCTGAACGAACGCGGGCATCGAGACAACTGCCGGGACCCCTGCGGTTGCTGTGGTAACCAACGACAGTGTGTTGCTATGACGATGACAATGATGCTGACTGCATATGAGGTTTGTAATCCACACAAGCTTGGAGTATCAGCGACTACGTGACACCGTACCAAACGCTACTCTACATCTGCTGCTGTGGACAAGACCAGGAGATGGAAATCGCGTCTGGGCAGAATATCCTATGCTCGTAAAACGGCGCCTAGACACGGACATAAAAAGACGATGTATACTCACAGCTACACTGCGGAATACTTCAGCTGCTGTGAAGTTTTTGTGACAATAAAATTGTAATGACCTCAATGTTTAGAGCTACTGCCATAACAGTTTGCTAAACGTACACCCCTCACCCACTGCCCTCCTGACAGTAAACACCACTGTACGGTCAACATCCACGGTCATCTGCCTGACTTGTTCAGGCAATTGTCCTACTGCGGTATTGCTACTGTGACAATACGACAGTGGCAGTGTCAACTTCCCCCTGCAAGTGATACAGTGTGAACTGGGCCAATGCTATGTAACAAGTGTCAGTATCCTCCAGCACCTCAGTGCACCAGCAGTGTCAACCAATGGTGTCTCACACCAAGGTCAAGGTCACTGACCCAACAAAGTATACAGTATAGATCCGGCTGATCCTCACAGACCAGACTTAATACGTAGAACTGTGTACAGCTGTATAAAGTATAAACACACATACAGTGCCTTGCACAGATAACATTTGCTGCCACCGAAGCAGCAACTCTTATGTGAAACATTACCCACTGCTGGACACAGATGTAAGCGTCTCGTCTCACAAGACTGACACTAGCCTGCAGCTGCTGGGCCCAGTCTAGTCACTGCTTACTGCAGCTAACACATCCTTCACTTAGCCAGTGGGCCACACTCAACTGTTACGTTTCCAAGACAGAGTGCCTGACTTTTGTCAAGACCACCAGGGGGCAATGCAGTCGCAGTGAATTGCGCTGTCCCATAAACCTGCTGGTTTCTGTCACCAGGGCTCAGTACATGCAATATCACCACGTCAGTGTCGACAAATGATCACAAAAAGTGCATCTCCAACACAGGGTTGACATATACTGTGTAGATTCCAAGGGTGGGGAAGAGGGCATTAGCTCCACCCCATGTTTCCCACCCCACAACTACATGATGTATGCAGGAACCAGGCCAGCGAGTTAAGTCTGCAAGTACTGTCTTATTTCTCAACTCTACTTAGCATCAGTCATCGTTCTGCAATTTACTCAGTTAACCCCCTATGTTCCAATTGCCTTTCTAATGAGACAGGGGAATTCACCTCAATATGTCATGAGTAACAAATTAGCCTGCTAATGTCACTCAGGTGAATTATAACACACGTTATGGCTGTGACAAATTAAAACATGCCCAGGAGATATGTTTATGGCTTTGTGGCCAAAGAGAACCATGTATTATATGTGAAACAAACCTATCTCGGTCTTTATTACATGTAATATATTGCTAGTATTCATGGAATAGTGACAAGAGAGATCTGGAGTGACTTGGTAAATAAGAATGCGAGTCACAAACAAGACTGCTCCGACCTGCTGCTACAGACCACACAAAGCCTTCCGTGAAAGAGCACATTTGTTTGGTGGAATGCCAAGATATTTACAATCCAGCTAAACAGACCACTAATCACACACAAAAACAGAGTACTGCATGAAATCCAGTCCTATAACTGTACCAGTACCAATTGCATTACTTAAATGATCTACATATTTACATATGTTACCTATAGCTACTGTCCTTATTTCATCTGTGTTTCTATAGCTCCAAGTATTTAATAAACTAACCACTCTACAATTTTCAAAAGTTTGTACCTATAACGAACAGATCTGTGTTTGCATGACATTTACACAAGATCAAAGTTTAGATTTAGAGGGGAAAAAAATTGCCAATGTTTTTATTTTGACATTTTTTCAACATAATATTTCAGCCTCTCTCAAGGCTGGTTAGAAAGTTCAATAACAAATCTTCAAATCAGTAGAGTCTGAACGTTCCAAAATGAATCCCATTAACCTGCTAGTACTAAACTCCCACTTCTGCCAGTCTTAACTGTGCACCGCCTTTTCTGAATTCACCGTTCCTGTTGACCACACTGTCACGGCTACTTTTTATGTGTAACCTTTTACTCCGTGGGACACTCAGCTGACCTGATTGCTGGCACCCTGGTCAATAAACATTCAGGTAACAGCGAATGACAGAAGCACGTACCTGACCAGGCCACTCTGACAGGGTCACATTGTAGTGGACATTGCAGTGGACATTGCAGTGGACATCGAGTGAAGCACAACTGAAAAACGGTGCTGATGACAGTGGCTACCCACAACTACGCCGGAGTAAACTCACGGAGCAATTGAGATCGACAACAGCGACAAGTGCCCAATGCCACAATACGTCAATACACTCGCCTACTCCACAATTATGAATTGGTTGTGCCCCACTGAGCACAAGTTGGTCGTGGTCCAATGAACGCAGATCTGGGTAGATAAGTGGGCCAGAAAGTGTGACTACGATCACGTGATGGGGACATCACATGCGGTGTCATGATCAGGTCATGTGACATATCGCTAGGTATCGGAGTGTCTTTATACTGCTCTGTTGATCCATGCAAATGTATGATGACATGAACAATTACAGGGACTTTGAACAAAATGCTAAGTCATTTCACGGGTAACTTCTCCACAGAAATGCATCCATGTGTGTTAAGATTCCTGTACCGCTGGGTGTAATCTTGATCATGATTCATGGTGTAATCCAGATCATGATCCATGGATATCTTCATCAGCTTTGACCTCTGATTGGATCCCTGATTGCAGCCAACAAAGTAATTAACCATTTTAACCTTGGTCAAATACAGCAATTACAAAATGCACAAATGGTTTGATTGTTACAACCAATTGTAATAACGACTGCAATCTTGTCTGGCTCAAGGATAAACCAACCAATTAGCACCCACTGGTCAGATACAGATCAGTCTCCAATCGCTGAAGCAAGATGACGCTTACCTCTAGCTCGCTATGTCCATGACAAACTACGGACTGTTCCTGGATCGTTCTGATGCTCAGAAAATTTGCACAACTGGCCTCATTCTGGTAAAAAGCCAATCCTCAATTTCATAGCAGGCCACTCCTGTTCGATGTCCAGTCATGTTGCCATGGTTACCAGTGAATGTTGTTACGTCCACTTTTGCCCAATCAAATACCACATGATTGATTACCTCACATTTTTCACCACCTGTCCTCGGTGTCCAGACTGTCCACCTCCAATACGTGTCATGCCACATATGCAAACCAATCATCTTAGAATTGCTGTCACATTTAATTAGCGGTGTTCTCCAGGCCTCACTGTGGATGCGGACGTCACGATACATCCACATCATCTTTTGTGTTTGCCAAAAGGCACACAATGCCAGTTGCGTGAACTGGGAGCGGTGCCAGACTGAAGTAGACCGCATCAGGCAGCATATCATGCGTCAGGCAGCATGTCAGGCGACATGTCATGCGTCAGGCAGCATGTCATGCGCCAGGTGGCATGTCATGCATCATGCGGCATGTCATGATGGTGTCAGCATCTGAGCTGTCAGTTCATAACAATCTTGTATTTCGTACGGCGCTTCATCAAAGATTTGCCATGGCATTTCACATTACTGAAACCATATGGCATGATTTCTGTCCTTAATTCTTCCCCAGCTGCAAACTAACGAAAGACATTTTAATGTTACTTTTTCTGATACGTAATTTTCCTATCTCCGTCTTTCATATGGTGTAACCCAAATCATATATATATATATGCTGCCTCATCCCTATTCACTCCCCTTTCACTCCTCCCTCCCTCTTTCTCTGCCTATCTCACTCTCCTCTATTCTTTCAACTGCTACATTTCTCCCTACCTCTCCTTCCCACTGTCACACCATTGTCCACCCCCCTATAGTACCTCTCCTCCCTCTGACACACCACTCCAAGTCATGCTGTCAGGACAATTATATGTACACCTTTAAATCACCCTACTGGCCTAAATCTTCATTCCTAGCAACTTTTTGATGACGCATTCAACCACGTTGTAACTACTGCATTGATTGCACAAAAGTATGACAAACACAACACTACCCCTAGGTACACTACACCTGTATTGTCACTGCACCCTACCACAGGGTTAACACGCCCTTCCCAGGGTATCTCAATAACTTGCCTAACGCCCTACAAGACGGTAGTGCAGGGTTTGTAGGTTAAAATCCCTACCAACCTTCATAATAGGATCATCCGTCAGGCGAAAATAATCTAATCATCGAGGCTGACTACAGCAATGGTCATGTTGAATGTGTTATATATAGACAAGACTAACAACTGGCTTCACTGGTCACATGATGTCTGGAAGTGCAGTCATATTGTAGTTGTAGTGGTACAGATGTATGATAACAGCACATATAGGGCCAAAGTTTAATTTCAACCTTCACTTGTGGATGGCATGGCCTACTTAGGCCAATACAGTTAGCACCCTATGAATAATAGATTATGTCTACAAGGCACGAGAAACAAGATATCTGTGAATGTCTCGCATAGTAAATAAGACACCTGTTCAGGGTGCAAGAAGTTTGCAGCAAGAACTAACATCTAAAACTTGTGTATTTTCTGAACATCTCTTACAGCCACAAAGTAAGATAACAGCCCGTTACCACAATAGGACCGCCATGTATGGTCTATAATTTAAACCATAGCACCACAAACGTGTGGTTAATGCCACGTGAGGCAGTCTTTGATGTTTATCTACATAAACTCTTTCCACGAATGACCAGAATCAACACGAGGATTGAGCTTTTGTCACGTGTGATACAGTATTACAAGTATGTAAGACCAGTAAAGTGTGCATGCACCCAACACCCCTCACCCTCACAACCCCCTCTCATGGCCAACACCCCCTCATCATGCTTCCAGCACCCCTCTCTCACAAGCACCCTGACTGAAAGACGACAATAATATTTATTGTGGGTCAACGTCCAAACACTGCTGCTCAAAAAACGTAGAAATCTAACTTAAGTGCAAGTCCCTTTGTGTGTTCACCTACATCATTCTCAGAAGTGAGAAGTTCACAGCTCACATAAAGGTCCAATAAAACGAAAAGAAGCCAACTGGATTGCACAACCAGGCATCCAGGGCATCATGTGTGCTTACGCAATTGTTACACCGGCAGCCCAAGGCACATGAGAAATGCAGGCAGTGACCTATTTCTGTCACTGGCTGACAGTTTTTCTCCAAAGACAGATACTGAAGACACATAAACCTATCATTAGCCACAGCCACTGATCAGAGTACGCTGGATACAGGACTTATCGAGGAATGCCTCGTTCCAGAATCTCGGCCGGAAACTCTCCGTATATTGACATGGGGGAGTTCACCTATCTCACAGGCACAGGGACATCCCTATTTATTGTTTAATCTCCATTTCCTGCTAAAGCACAGTGTGAACACCGCCTCAGTCTACATTGTATAGGTAAATGGTCGGAAATGAAAAAGTGTGGCTTTTATTCGTGGTGCGTGCTTGGAATAATGTCTAATTCTATACTTACCCGCCAAGTGGACTATTAATCAACCACATTGCAGTGTTCCCTGCAAGCCACATCCACCGACTCCTACGTGATCTGACACACTTACGACAATGACACCAGTGACGAACACACTCGCGTCTTACCTCGCGGCAAAGTTCTACAGAATCTGAAATATTAATACCCCAAAATGGTATTTTCTTGTCTGCTGCTACAGGACTGAGGCCGTTATCTGCGTCAACCTGTTGGACATCTCAATAAATCTAACATCTGCTGATGGACGCACTGTTGGTGGTGTAGTCCATGGGCCGTCACCTCGCCTCGCCTTACATCTAGTCTAGGGGCCACACCTCTCACTTGCACACAGAATGGAATCTATTCTAAGGAACTCTTTAGAACAACCACACCGAGATTACCCTTTGTTCCATGCACAAGGGTGAGAAGTCAGACCTTCAGTTGTATACAGCTTAAGTGTACATAAGGCAAGTGACCAAGTGTACACAATATATACAGTGTACACAGTGTACACCCTGTGCTCTGATCTAGTCCTGCAGTTTCTACTGTCAACAGTCTGTTGACTTAGCCGAGAGTCTACACATGCTGTTTACATCTGTCAAGATGTGACACATCCAGTACACAGGAGGCTGTCCCCTGACTGAGGACAACTCACCAAGGTGGCAGCTTCCTCAGTTCTGTAACAGGGGGCAGGGAAGATGAGGGGAAGTTGAGGCAAAGGTGAGGGAAGGTGATGGTGAGGTGAGGGTACGGCGATGGTAAGATGAGAGTAAGGTGAGGGGAAGGTAAGGTGAGGGCATGGTGAGGGAAGGCGAGGGTAAGGTGATGGTAAGGTGAGAGTATGGTGAGAAGGTAAGGTGAGGGGATGGTGAGGAAAGGCGAGGGTAAGGTGATGGTAAGGTGAGGTGATGGTAAGATGGTAAGATGAGAGTAAGGTGAGGGGATGGTGAGGAAAGGTGAGGATAAGGTAATGGTAAGGTGAGGTGAGGATAAGGTGAGGGGATGGTGAGGAAAGGTGAGGATAAGGTAATGGTAAGGTGAGGTGAGGGAAAGGGGCATCAAACCAACTTATCTCAAATTATTTTGTATATAGAGCATCTTGGGCAATATATACAACACATATCACCAAGAGGAAATTGCTCAAGCGTGACAGTCACACGTGGCCGCACATGGAGCACACAATGAGCTTATGTATATGCAGACCTAAATAGTCAGCCAGCAGAGACCCACACAAATAATGAATATCGCCAACACTACTTGTCAGCCTTCTACTATTTATTCATATTTATGTATATTAATCAATATAATCAGACATTTTGTACAGGTATTACGGTGACTAAAAATGAATACATCACAATTGCGACGAGATTATGGTAGTACAATGTGTGACATTCAGAGTTAAGACTAAATGTCACCAAGTTTGTTGGTCCAATCAAGATAACTGAATAGCTCCCAGTGAAATATGAGTAACATAATCAGATGTGCAAGTCATTAACCCACCTGCACCAGTGACTGACTGACTGGTGCACTGACTGACTGGTGCACCAGTGAGTGACTGACCGGTGCACCAGTGAGTGACTGACCGGTGCACCAGTGAGTGACTGACTGGTGCACCAGTGAGTGACTGACAGGGGCACCAGTGAGTGACTGACTGGGGCACCAGTGAGTGACTGACTGGTGCACCAGTGAGTGACTGACTGGTGCACCAGTGAGTGACTGACTGGTGCACCAGTGCACCAGTGCACTCAGCATGCTCCTCTACCCAAACATATGGGGGCTTCAAAGATGTGTCAATCACCCAAGGTACAACTTTACTGTTATCTTGAACTTCTATAGTAACATAGTTTGACTCCCTATTCTACCTGCCCTTCCCATCCTACCTGCACTGAGTGAGTGAGTGCACTCCACATTCCAACTGCCAAGTTGCCCTGTGACATGGAGACAATCTCTCCACAAGACCAAAAAAACCTGAATACACCTGGCCTACATTTTGTAGGATTACTGCTAATGCAATCTTCAAAGAGAGTAGCACTGAGGTCACACACCCCTGCACTGACACACACAGCTGTCACCAGTCAGGTCCAGACCAACCAAACTTTGTCTTCCACACAGTCACAATCTAACCCACTTCAAGAGTGTGCCATGTTGACATGTTGACACAAGAGCTATCTAGTGTGTTGATCTGTCTGGGTAATCATCACATCATGGCTCACAGAACTGGTTAAACATATCTACACCAACATCTCCACCACACCACTGTACAGCTTACCACACTGGCCATTAACCCTTTCATCTGAATGTCACCATGCACTGGACAGTTATACTGGGAGTTAATGGCTGACCAATATTTATTAAGATATGATCCTCTGAAAGCCTCTCTCAGGCCAAACTCAGATTAACTCTGTCCACCAATACTGGACACCGTGAATCCATGACCAGATCAACTGGTAACAGTCAAATTAAACTGAATAAAATAATGGTCATTTAAACATATTCGGGTGGTCACCACAACAAAACTGTACTTTTGACCCAGTTGGTGACAATTTCAACACTTACCCTCCCTTGTTCCCCTGCAGCCTAGGGGTGTTACTTTCTTGCTCTTACTTTCCCAGACGCACGCTTAGTGGCATGTGGCAGTCCACATGGAACAAACATGTGATCACTTCAAGTGTGATGTACAGTCACAGAGACGTGCCTCCCTACATCCAATATTACACAATTTAAGACCTGTCTGTTTGTTTGATCAAACCTGGCCAAGAGTGAGCACCTCTTCCCATAAACAACCTCAGGTCAACAGCCGCTGCGGTCAAAGAAACAATGGTAAACAAAGCCTTGACCTCACCACTCACCACTGCTGTGTCAATTCCCATTCATACGTGCTACACGCGTTACTCTGTTACTCAAACGTGCTACACATGTTACTCCCACACTGACACGCCTCACACGCTGCACACATTATTCACTACTCAGCTGCTCCAGTCTTGATGGTATGCTCAGGCACTGACAACACGGTGCCAGACTGTTGGCATGTACCAGGACTGATGGTATGTACCTGTACTTGTCGGAACCATATTTTGGCGTTGAGTGCATTTGATCATGTACAATTCAAAGTCTAAATACATTACGTCGAACAGAAATACAAGGCCATTTAAACTCTATTCATTAACACGTGCCAATTATAAACAATTTGTGAAATATAATTTTATAATACTTATTTATTAACTGTAGACATATTCCGAATGTTCAGGACTATCTGTGCATCACTTGGGCAAAACAGAAAAAAAATTGTATTAGAAATGTACTCGACATTTTGACAAGTACAAACGGCCAAGTATATGTATTTGTCATTAAATAACCCAAGTACCTGGACAGTCTGTGTTCTGTCCTGTGACAGGGTGACAGGGAACATCTTGGCCAACTGGTCCAGATTTGTTCTTCTCCGTGACTTTCCAAAAACCACCGCCACGTAAACATATTTTCATGAAGCCCTGATTTACACCCAAGGCAACAAACCCTTTGTGAATAACACCAATCCTACACACAAACTGTGACATCAAATGCTGTCTTCATTAACCATTTTGACTTGCAAACGTGTGTGACATACACCCACACCCTGTCACGTCTGCTCAACTTCTACGTCACGTCTGTCGGTACAGTTGTCACCTCAGTTTAAATAAGTAATAGCATGACATCAAAAGCTGTCTTCATTCAGTCATTCTAGGTAGGTTGCTCAAGACAGTTGTGTGGGAATCATCTGTGAATGACCCCAGTGATCAAATAAACAAATCTCACTTGAATCCACGCCGAACATCACATCACTGTGAAACGAACTATTATCACAAACCAACAATTATTGCAAATTTGTCTACCAAAAGTTGTCAAAATGTAGCAACTCTTCCCAGTCTGCCTCGTTGGTTTGTGTGCCAATACCTGGGTACACAGTGTGCTTGCTTGTGTCTGTGTGTTACCTTGTGTCTGCGTGTACCTGTTGTGTCTGTGTGTGTCTATTTGTGTCTGTGTGTGCTTGCTTATGTATGTGTGTGCTTGCTTGTGTATGTGTGTGCTTGCTTGTGTCTGTTTGCTTGTGTCTGTGTGTGTTTGCTTGTGTCTGTGTGTGTTTGCTTGTGTCTGTGTGCGTGTGCCTGCTTGTGTCTCTGTGTGCTTGCTTGTGTCTGTTTGCTTGTGTCTGTGTGTGCCTGCTTGTGTATGTGTGTGCCTGCTTGTGTATGTCTGCTTGTGTCTGTGTGTGTTTGCTTGTGTCTGTGTGTGCCTGCTTGTGTCTGTGTGTGTGCTTGCTTGTGTCTGTGTGTGCCTGCTTGTGTATGTGTGTGCCTGCTTGTGTCTGTGTTGTGTCTGCTTGTGTCTGTGTGTGCCTGCTTGTGTATGTGTGTGCCTGCTTGTGTATGTCTGCTTGTGTCTGTGTGTGTTTGCTTTGTGTCTGTGTGTGTGTTTGCTTGTGTCTGTGTGTACCTGTTTGTGTATGTGTATGCCTGCTTGTGTCTGTGAGTGCCTGCTTGTGTCTGTGTGTGTCTGCTTGTGTATGTCTGCTTGTGTCTGTGTGTGTGTGTTTGCTTGTGTCTGTGTGTACCTGTTTGTGTATGTGTATGCCTGCTTGTGTCTGTGAGTGCCTGCTTGTGTCTGTATGTGTCTGCTTGTGTATGTCTGCTTGTGTCTGTGTGTGTGTTTGCTTGTGTCTGTGTGTACCTGTTTGTGTATGTGTATGCCTGCTTGTGTCTGTGAGTGCCTGCTTGTGTCTGTATGTGTCTGCTTGTGTATGTCTGCTCATATATGAATAGTAAAAAGTGTATAATATTTTCCAAGAGGCCAAGACCAACCTTTGCTCATGTTTCTACTGCTAATGTCCTCAGTTGTACCTGGCAGCTACTGGCTCCTGTCACACAGAAAGCACTACATGCCACTAGACAACACCTGTCAACTTAGTCTGTCTCAACTTATGCTGATAAACAGATGACTGTCTACTAGTGACCATGGCCACAGCCACCTTGGCCTTACTCTCAGCCATACCACAGGTGGGTAAACAAGGCAGCAGTGACCACTGACTGGCATTCACAACAACATGACAGTGATCACACCTTTTTCTTAGCTGTCACCAAACTGTAACTATCCAGGCCCTGAAATGTGGCATGATTCTCAAGGCCCTTTGGTAAAATCAGGCCCTAGAACAAAAATCCTCTCCGCCAGTGTAGCTCTAGGTTGAAAACAGGCCCGGGAGCACGTTCTCTTTCAGAGGAGTCAACGTCACAGCGACATAAAGGTAACATCTTGGCTGCAAATAACCTTGTGTAAACAAGACAGGCGAAACATAATTTGCCTGATGATGCTCAGTGTGAAACCTAAAGGCACAGTACACCTGGAACTACCCCTCTGACACTGCCCCACTGTCAGTACCCTCTGACACTGCCCCACTGTCAGTACCCTCTGACACTGCCCCACTGTCAGTACCCTCTGACACTGCCCCACTGTCAGTACCCTCTGACACTGCCCCACTGTCAGTTCCCTCTGACACTGCCCCACTGTCAGTACCCTCTGACACTGCCCCACTGTCAGGATCCTCTGACACTGCCCAACTGTCAGTACCCTTGACTGAACTCAGCTCTAGTGAAAAACCATTCCCTGACACAATATTCGAGTGTCACGACACACTGGTGTCACACTGGTGGAATGACAAACAGTGTCACACTACTCTAGTGACACTGCATGCACACATGTGCATACACGTGCACTGCTACGGTGCACGCACACACACACACGCACACACTATATAAATGACCTTGACACACGATACATTTTCTGACACCATTTCACCAACACACTACTCTGATGACACTGTTAACCACATCAGTGACACCATGGCCCTGGTGACATGTCACTGTGGTGACACTCTGCTAAAGCTAAGATCCAGACACAGTCCTTCTTTAAAACATATCAACTGCAGATTAACAAAGATAAACAACACTCACGTGAGCACATTACCAGCAGTTACACCAGTTCGTCCGACCAACTAGTCTGCGTTTACTTCCAACACTGTCCCAAACGCTGACCCAGTCCCAGGTAAGGCTGCTGTCTTCCTGGGACAACCTCGTGTACAGTGTGACAGAACGAAGACACTACAGTCACTCACGCCATGGCTACTGTCTGTGCCTGACCCAGTTCATGTTCAGTCACAGAACACAGCCCTTCTCACAGGGCACAGATGCTGTGAATCAATAACTACCAGCTGTGGCGTAGACACTGGATCCCTCCTCCACTGCTGACAAGCTAATTTTAACCCAGATGTGGGTTACAGAGAACCTTGACCCAGATTCTAAGCCAATTATCTCAGACTATTGTGTAGCTGAGGTAAATATCTGTGCATAATACCAGTAATGCACAGAGGACTGTCTTGTCCCTGCGACAGCCAATCACTGGCCTGGGAAAGTGGGTTAAACCTGGAGGCATGTGACTGAACCAGACTCAGATGTAAACATCACCGATGTTTGTAAACTGAAGCCTGGTAACTTGACCGCTCATTACAAATGATGCTTGTGTAGATATAGTACAAACAGTTTCTAAATATAAAACAACATTATAAATAACTATGAAAGGATAACTAGTAGTGTTACATCTGTCAAAGCACTGTATATATAACCAAAATTGAGTATTTGAGTGGGAAGAGAAGATGTGACAATCTTCAGCCCCAGATGTCAACTGTCAAGGCACAGGACACGAGCCATCCTCCGGAGTTCATTAGAATCACCAGTACTAACCTGTCTCCAGCACAAACATGCCGCAACTTGGCACAGTGCCAGTTGAACTGACATTCGATCACAACACTAATTCACATGATATTCACTAGATGGCAGCACCTCTCTGTACAGTGACTGGCTATGTATTCACTAGGGGGCAGCACCATTTCAGCTAAGATGCAGGACATAACTACCAGTTGACAACAGGATCACTACTGACTGAGGATACTGGATCAATGTAAATAAATCATGACATCAGGTTCTTAGAACATTAACTTATAGTCACTGCATCGGCTGTACACAATGGACCTGCTACATTTTTGCAGATCTTTAAACTGTTATTCTATTCCTGGTTTTGTTTTAATATGAAGCACAAAGCCTGACAGTAATGAGACATGTTTTCATTGATGACACAGTCCACTCAGCTGTCCTCTCTGTCAAATGGTGTCAAAGTACACGCAATGTCACTGTCAATTTGTCTACAAGCACAACACCAGGTCCCTGGAGATGACACATGCAAACTGACATCATATCAGTGACAACTGTAAACAAAAACATTTCCTGGAAAGTGCAAGAAACAACAACATGTGATGACTGGCTCAGTCTCCCTCTACAAAAGTCTCCCTCTACAAAAGTCTCCCTCTACAAAAGTCTCCCTCTACAAAAGTCTCCCTCTACAAATGCCAACGCTGAAACTGCTGAAACATGTAACAGCTGGAAAACTGTGCAATCAGTTTGGAATTAGAATCAGACACAATTGTTAGTTTTATGCATTTGATATACACAATACAGGCAGTAGTGAAACGACAACATTGAGGGCTAGGAACATGCAACTGGTCACTACTGCACTCAATGTTGTATGACATCTTACCAACAAACTGGTCTACATAAATCAACTGTTGTTAACAGAATGCTCTTAAGTTAATCAGTTGTGAATTAGACATAATGAAACCATTAAATACTGGTGCAACTCAGATGTCTTTGTAATGCAACGTTCCAACTGAACTCAAGCCGTGATTTACGATGGAACATTATCTCATGCATTGCAAATTAATCCAGCAGAGGGCAGCATTAGTCTGGTTAACTATGTTTCTCCATCAGGCGCCATGTTTATGTCGATGCTCACTACAGAGTACAGACAATAGTTATGATGGAAATGTTTTATGTAAAGATTAAATTGGCAAATGCAAAATTGCATGGCATTTACAGTTTTATTGTCTTTGTTTTTGTCTGCAGCAGTAGTTAGCTCATGACATCAAACAAGTTAATCAAAAGCATTTTTGCATTTCTCTGCCAGACGTTATGCAATATGTGCACAGGGGACCAATTCAGATCAGGGACCATTTCATAAACCAACAAACCAAATTCGTTAACATTCTTGAATGAAGCCTAGTTTTGTTTTCTAGTCAATTTTGCTCCTTAACCTTTACAAACCTGGATTTTCTTTTCAGAAATATGTATGCACGTTTTTAAACACTTGTGGTTTGATTATGATTAAGAATGTTCCCACATATGTACACATTTTTGGAAAGGTAATATATTCAAGAATCTGTTTGTGGATAGAAAAATTACATCATTACCTAATTATTATTGACAAAACAACACCTGACGATACATGACCACCCCTATGCGTCGAGCGATATATCGCTCGACCAGTCTGTAAAGGTTAACAACAACCTTGAATACTGACAAATGTCATCACCAGCACAGCACGTACCACTGCGACATTTGTGCTGGTTTGACATATTCTCTATGCAACTTCTAATTTTTTTAAACCCAATGAATTTAATTGATTATATTTCTTGATAGATTTGTATTGTGAAATTATTATCTTAGTGAGATAGATGGTCCCCAGACCTGGCCAATAAACACCCCCTCCCCTTGATCCACCCCCTCCCCTCTCCCAGCTGTGACCTGTAATCATAATTACATCTGCTGCATCAGTAATCATTAATCCTAAATAGACACATCAACCTAGTTGACACAGCATCTGTCTGGACTTGATGCTAAACAAAACTGTTTTCATTCAGGGGGAAGGGAGACGTACTCATGTGTTTTTTTGTAACTCTAATATCAAACAGTCCCATTAAACATCATTTATTTCAGCTAACAAGTGCTCTATATTGACTCTGTTGACTTGGAAGTCAATCTACACTTTCATGTCTCAATATGACAGACCTGTACTTTGGGGAGGGAGATTTACAATGATGAGACTGACGACTACACATTCACTGTTACAATGCTGCACCCAAAATCATTGTCTCATGTAACTATAACATATTTTGTATTTTTTGTAGACCTTTATTTCTCAATTTAGCAGTTTGCTTCTTGTCAACCACTAATGCAAGTATTTGTAGAGTTGTCATGTCGACTTACTACTGCAGCTAGTGTGATGTAGTGACTGAGTCACTAGTACACCCAGTGTAGTCACCACTACAACTAGTGTGTTGTACTACACCTAGTGTGTTGCACTATACATAGTGTATTCACTACTACACCTAGTGTGTTGTACTATATCTAGTGTGTTGTACTACACTAATGTGTTGTACTACACCTGTGTGTTGTACTATATCTAGTGTGTTGTACTACACTAATGTGTTGTACTACACCTGTGTGTTGTACTACACCTGTGTGTTGTACTATATCTAGTGCTATACAGCTATAGTGCACAAGAAAGAAACACCCTAATGACTGCATCTATTTGGACACGTGAACAAACTAAATTCCCATGTGTCTCAAGACACAAGTGAGAGATATATAACTCTGACCTTCTGTCTGGTAGATATTTACAAAAACGAATGAGTCCTGACTTTGCGTTTGGTTTCATCACACATGGCTTTGTACTATTATCAGTGAGACAATTTACCTTCTAAAACATCAATAACATAGGACTCCAATTAGATATAATAAAGAAATTTTTTTACAGAAAAAATATATTCTGTAATGCACATAATTGTGTTGACATAATTAATCATTTTGTTGTGTAGAAAGACCTGGGGTGTCCAAATAAAGAGTGACCACGGCGGTGCAAGGAGAACAGTCTGCAATGCAGGGCTGAGAGGGGAGAGGGTACGCCCCGCACCAAACTTACACGAGAGAATACCTGGGGTGGCTTGCCATGGCGGTCATGCCAGATGATGAGGTGATGATGGGGCTCGTATGAGTTCATCAGATGAGTGGGCGACAGTGCACTTCCTGCAACAACAACATCAACAACATCAACATCACAGTCAATGGTTCATTCAGTGAAGTCTCACCTTCTATCTACAGTCTGAAGACACCGTTCAGGTCACTCACAGATTTCATAATTTGACAGCCATAATGTAACCGTAGAATTCCTTAGATTTGACATAATTAATGTTGACTAGAAAGAAATCTGCTCAATATGTCAATATATTTAACACACTTTCTTTTTTGTTAAGCTCTAAGGTACAGCATGATTGAAATATATTTTTAAAATGAGTACATAAAAATGAAAAAATTGCCATTAATAGTTTAATAGTAATACACAATACATGTCAATTGGTATTGAATAACATTTACCATTTTGTCCATTAATCTACCCATTAATCTACTGACATGTGTGCCACTATGCCCAGGGTCTGCAGGCGGTACAAATAGGTGGTACAAATAAGTGGTACAAATGTGTTGTATAAATACATGGTACAAATAGGTGGTACAAATAAGTGGTACAAATAGGTGGTACAAATGTGTTGTATAAATACGTGGTACAAATAGGTGGTACAAATAGGTGGTACAGATGTGTTGTATAAATAGGTGGTACAAATAGGTGGTACAAATAGGTGGTACAAACAGGTGGAACAAATAGGTGGTACAAATGTGTTGTACAAATAGGTGGTACAAATAGGTGGTACAAATGTGTTGTATAAATAGGTGGTACAAACAGGTGGTACAAATAGGTGGTACAAATGTGTTGTACAAATAGGTGGTACAAATAGGTGGTACAAATCGGTGGTACAGATGTGTTGTACAGATATGTTGTACAAATATGTTGTACAAACAGGTGATACAAACAAGCGGTACAAACAGGCAGTACAAATAGGTGGTACAAATCGGTGATACAAATAGTCAATACAAATAGGTGGTAGCCAGCCACGGATGTGTGGTTATTACTTACAGCCACTAGGCAAGGTACCACTCTAATATTGTCTGTGGTGTTATTTATAGGCTGCTATTGAGACTGACATAATGCACACCTCTGGCAGCAAGTACACTACACTGTGGACTTGTGTACAGCCATTGACTCGTGCACTGCTTGCAGTCAGACCTCACAAGTAACTGTAGTGTTCTTAGATAACACTTGGCCTCAGGCACATCTCAAACCAGTTCTGTTTATTTCTACTACTCAATAGTCTTCTAGTTGACATCAGAACTGACTCTAGAACAACGTGGCCCAGTGAACTGAACTTGCTGAACATCACCAGGCCAGGGGTAGAACCCACTAGTCCACTAGTCTGTACAGGAGTAAAGATAAGGGCCAACTAGTAAACCTTCCTAATAACTAGTCCTGTTGTCTAGTAATGGCCAATGTGTCATCCACCCCACCCTACATCAATCATATCTTCCCAGTCCTTGGCCAGTCCAAGGACTAGTCCAAGGACTAGTCCAAGGCCCAGTTCAAGGCCTAGTCCAAAGCCCAGTCCTAGGACCAGTCCAAGGCCCAGTCCAAGGCCCAGTCCAAGGCCCAGTCCTAGTCCAAGGACCAGTCCAAGGACCAGTCCAAGGCCCAGTCCTAGGACCAGTCCAAGGACCAGTCCAAGGACCAGTCCAAGGAGTCCCAGTGCCGTCAGCTGTATACATTAGTACATGACTACATACAGTTGTAGATGTCAATGAACAGTGTGTCCCATAATTAGAGCATGGCTGAACACTTCCTAGACATGTTTGAAGCCTTTTTTGTACCTTATTTTGTTTACCTGTCCAGTGATATTTCTACCTGTCCAAAATGGGTTTTACATGTCCAAGTGGGTTAAAGTCGTCCAAATGACGCCATGCGTATGTGATATGATTTTGCTCCATTCCATAAACTGACTTCAGCGGTGTCCAGGTTTATTGAGGCAGGTCCACAAGTGGTGACTTCATGACAATTCAACTCTAGAGTATTCAGCCATAACAATACAATTATTGGACATTAATTACTCCAATGTTGTGTGTTACAAGGTATTCATTTATGCAACTTAGTAACAGGGACAATTTCTTACTTTAATTTTTTTTAAGTTCTGCAACAACGGCCAATTGCAGAATTATAAAACCACATGCCATGACTGAGGGCATTTAATAAAGTTAGCCATCCACTTCACTCGTTCACATCACCACAATAACTGGCTGCAGGCCAACCCAGAAATGGTCCAATGCCTTTTGATATGTGGCATCATGGTGAACTGGTGACTGTACCTAACAGGGAACTGACAGAGGTTTGGGAAACTGTGCCCTTGTGTGAGTGTAGGGGTGACATAATGAGCACCCTATTTACAGCCATAATGACCTGATGAATGGCACAGAAGGAGGGTCCATTAACACCACAGACTGGCCTGGTCTGTAATCATATCCCAGGACAAATCCATCTAGAGCACCTCTATCCTTGCAAAATATCTCAACAGTTCACATGTTGAAATGTTTCAAATACTGTGTTCCAAAGTTACATTTTTATAAAACAACCAAATCTTGGAGCTGTGGACAATAATATTATATCCACCAATGTAGAGATTCTGAGCTCTGAGTCCTTGCTGTCTCTCATGGAGCTTATAATGTCATCACAACACTGTCATCAGCGTTGGAGTGCTGGCTCTCACCCCAGTGGTCATGTGACTGACGAAGGCGTCTTGGACACAGAAAGCTCCATTGAGACATCGAGAATTCAGAGAGATATCTCTGCATTTCTAATCATTGAAGTAACTTGCCCCATTCAGTGCTACAAACTGCCACCTTATGTGATCTGGTGTGACTGTTTGTGTGTTTCTAGGCAAGGAATCCCAGTACTGCCACCAACAACAACACTAGCTGGACCGTCAATACTGTAGCTGTTAACACAATTGCTGGCAGTGACACACAGACAAATTAACACATTAACACATTAACACATTAACACATTGCTTAGCTGGCGACATTCCAAGAACACACAATGGTGTTTTTCAGTTCTTGACAATTGTCAAAATATAACTACAACTTCATTTGCAGAAAGGTGTTTTAAGAATTAGTGGCAACATGAACAAAGTTTTATTTCAAAAGTTGATGTATTTCTATGTGTGGGTTTTACTCATAATGTTTTACATTTATACCACATGTTATTGGCACTATGTAATAAAAATATGCATGCCGGTTTCACCCACTACCCTGGTTTTCATGTTGTTTCATTAGTTAGTTTTAGTTTATAATACCGTTTATAATACGGACACGATTAATGTTTAGACATAAAACTGGATTCAAATTTGCAAATATACAGTGTACATATTGAAACCGCCATAGTCACATGCTTACTACATGACCAAGGTAGCATAAATTAATTTCAAAAAAATTCTAACATTTTCCACATCGAGATTCTTAATTATAAAATAACTGCTTTTTCTATGGGCTGCCTTGGAAAAGCCGGACAGCGAAACTTCCAGGTAAAATAACACCTGTACACCTTGACCTTTGTGTAATGACCTTGACTCAACCAATAGTCATACATCTCATTACAGTGTACATTCAGCCCCTACAACATGTGACGTCAGCTGACCTAGAGGACAGAAGCATCACAGAGCCACCTCTGTCTGGCAGTGGGAGACTGAGTCTGGCTGTGGACAGGCACTGTAGAACCTGCCCATTTCACTAGTCCCGCTGTTACACTCCACTGCCACCAGTGGCTTCACATTCATGGAATCATGGCACAAGTCTGTGTCTTGAAATAATACCAATAATGTAACGTATCTGAATCAAGGCTGGGACGAGAACCAGACTAAAGAACTTCACTACGAGTATGAGTACTGTGATATTTACGAGAAACGTGGGCCTAATTGCATATATATATATATATATATATATATATATATATATATATATATATATATATATTAATCAGTCTGTTAGCAATAAATCGTCCTGACACTTGGTCAGGTTGGTGAACAAATAAGAGTAAGACAGGGTTGTGGGTGAACTTGTAGGTCTGCATTGTTTTAATGTTATGCAATAACCACATGTTCAAATAAGCACCATACTTAGTAAACATGTGCAAGTATACAGACAATTGCCACATAACAATGCAAACTCCCTGATCTACAAGTCAGACTACCTACTAACTATCTGCAGTTTACCTACTAAGTAACATCTACACAATACATTAATTATACAATAATCGAACAACAAACATAAGTAAACCAGTCAATAAAGGGAGGGTGGGTGGGAGCTTAAAGTTACCCGGGTAAAATAATAACACCGCTTTCGATTGCTATCGATTAACTGAGTAGAGCTGCTGCTGAAGCAAGTGAGGCCGATTTACCGCCAAACACCAGTTTAAATAGGACCGTGGGCCGATTGGGAAATACCAAACCAGATTGCGAAACACCAAAACAGGAAACCACAATATAAACAGAGCCGTGCCTACAGACATTGACTGATGACCCTGGCTTTGCATGACTGGGCCATAATTAAGATTCTGAGTAGCCTGGTGAATAACAAAGTACACATATATATAATATATATATATATATATAAAAACAAGCATGAGCACATTTGAAACTACCGGTACTTGCACAAATTCTTTTGAAAATGAGTACTGTTGACATTCATGTGCCAGTGTATGTCATTGTTGTGATGGTCAGTCCAGTTCAAGTGATCTGAACATGTCAGTAAGCAATACTCATGACAACCAGCTCTTATAAAAAAATTACATAACTATAAAATATGGGCTCTTTGGACTAAAAAAAACAGATCTAATGATACAATACATGTAAATTACTACAAAACTACCTATAAATATGTAATATATACACAGCTGTATGCATGAGTAAATGTATGAGTAATACATACTCTGTGAAAGATTAGTACAGGATTACAAACAAGCAACAGGATCCAACACTGATTTAAAATATCTCATGAATTATTGCTAGTGACCTTTGGCCAATCTCTTGTCACCTTGGCCTACATTTATGACAATGACCCCCTGAACATCTAGGGCACAATCCACACATGAGTGACCACACATTGCATGCACAAGTGAGCAACCACCACAGTGTGGTGAGACCCAGCATTGACACTGACCACTGTCCACTAGTGGTAGTATTTGCTGAATGAGGAATTATGCTTTGTTGTAGAATAGTTGACTAAAACACAGCACGAGCACACAAATGGCACCTAATGTTGGTGTGAAATGCGATTCCTGAAACAGCATCACCAACTACGAAGGTAACCATCTGTATGGGCCACCTTAGTTTGTCTTCTGAAGAAGTTTGTTTCGCTGCAGACAACACTCAATGTCAGTTCCAAGGTTGTGCATAAATAATAATAATAATAATAATAACACATTTGGTACAAAGCTTTGCCCCTTGCCCTATGATCTATCTTTCATCCAGGGGGAAAATGAGATTTTTTAACAATTGCTAAGAAATTAAAGGCTTGGACTTATCTTATGTTTAGTGTTTTTCAAAATAATTCAAGTAATGTTAAAGTCAAAACAAGACGTTCGTTTCCTACACTGAATCATATTGAAGCCATAAACATAGATGACATGGTCACGGAATATACACTACAAACCTAGATGACATAGTCACGGAATATAAATTACAACCTTAGATGACATGGTCACGGAATATACACTACAAACCTAGATGACATGGTCACGGAATATAAATTACAACCCTAGATGATATGGTCACGGAATATACACTACAAACCTAGATGACATGGTCACAAAATGTATACTAAAAATCTAGATGATATGGTCACGGAATATAAACTATAAATCTAGATGACATGGTCACGAAATGTATACTAAAAACCTAGATGATATGGTCACGGAATATAAACTATAAATCTAGATGACATGGTCACGAAATGTATACTAAAAACCAAGATGATATGGTCACGGAATATAAATTACAACCCTAGATGACATGGTCACGGAATATAAACTACAAACCTAGATGACATGGTCACAGAATATAAATTACAACCCTAGATGATATGGTCACGGAATATACACTACAAACCTAGATGACATGGTCACAAAATGTATACTAAAAACCTAGATGATATGGTCACGGAATATAAATTACAACCCTAGATGACATGGTCACGGAATATAAATTACAACCCTAGATGATATGGTCACGGAATATACACTACAAACCTAGATGACATGGTCACAAAATGTATACTAAAAACCTAGATGATATGGTCACGGAATATAAACTATAAATCTAGATGACATGGTCACGAAATGTATACTAAAAACCTAGATGATATGGTCACGGAATATAAATTACAACCCTAGATGACATGGTCACGGAATATAAACTACAAACCTAGATGACATGGTCACGGAATATAAATTACAACCCTAGATGATATGGTCACGGAATATACACTACAAACCTAGATGACATGGTCACAAAATGTATACTAAAAACCTAGATGATATGGTCACGGAATATAAACTATAAATCTAGATGACATGGTCACGAAATGTATACTAAAAACCTAGATGATATGGTCACGGAATATAAACTATAAATCTAGATGACATGGTCACGGAATATACACTACAAACCTAGATGACATGGTCATGAAATATACACTACAAACCTAGATGACATGGTCACGGAATATAAACTACAAACCTAGATGACATGGTCACGGAATATAAACTACAAACCTAGATGACATGGTCACGGAATATAAACTACAAACCTAGATGACATGGTCACGGAATATAAACTACAAACCTAGATGACATGGTCACGGAATATAAATTACAAACCTAGATGACATGGTCACGGAATATAAACTACAAACCTAGATGACATGGTCACGGAATATAAACTACAAACCTAGATGACATGGTCACGGAATATAAATTACAAACCTAGATGACATGGTCACGGAATATAAACTACAAACCTAGATGACATGGTCACGGAATATAAACTACAAACTTAGATGACATGGTCCCGGAATATAAACTACAAACATAGATGATATTGTCACGGAATATACACTACAAACCTAGATGATATGGTCCCGGAATATAAACTACAAACCTAGATGATATGGTCACGGAATATACACTACAAACCTAGATGACATGGTCCCGGAATATAAACTACAAACCTAGATGACATGGTCACGGAATATAAACTACAAACATAGATGATATTGTCACGGAATATACACTATAAACTTAGATGATATGGTCATGGAATATAAACTACAAACCTAGATGATGTGGTCACGGAATATACACTACAAAAGCACAGAAATATCTTAACTGTAAATATAGATTGTTTGGTAATTTCCATAATTCTTTTCACAACTGTGCAAGACGCTTTTTACACGTTTCTATTGGCCAAAACACTATTGGTCAAAAACATTTTGGGCAGGACAACTGAAAATAATATCTATATTGGTTGAAAGGGGACAGACTACTGGCTTAACTCTTACAAGAACATTAGAAAGAAACACATTCAACACATCCAAAGCCACAGAATATCTCATTCATGTGGAGAAGATAATTCGTTTGAAGCTTGACCCTGTCACCTCAGTGACCTCTGGTGAAGGGCTGTTCACTCGTATATCCCCAGTGTAAACTACAACCATTAAAGAGAGCTAACACTGGTTTGTACGAGCCGTAAGTACTCAGTACTACTCCACACAAAGAAACTTGGCTCTAGGTGTACCAAAATGGCCAGTACAAGACACATTATTTATGCATTCTAAAAACAAACCAGAGTGTATGTGCCTGAGCTTAGAAAGACTGCTTAATACTAACATTTCGGATAACATTTAGTTGATGCCTACTATTGCCTAGTGAAGTCTTTCATCACTGTGAGATCAAACTGATAGCATACAGGTGTGAAAGGTTGTTTATGTTACGCACCACTGACTCTATGATGTCAAGTGATTACATGCATGGCTTGTAGTTGTAACACTACTTTCTATCAGAACTGGACGCAGTTCTCCTTTATACACCAAAAAGACAAACCAAATGCCGATAAACCACAGGTGGTGGTGGCCAGTCACTTACAGTTACACAGAGGACAGTGTCCTAGTGTACTCTCAGGTAATGCCACCAAGCTTGATATCAAGTTGGTGTAACTAATTACCAGAGCACTCTACCCATAATCACACTAGCAGGAAAGTAATCAGCCAAATGTTGCACTTTTAATCTAGACACAGTGATAACAGCTTTGGCAGACACAGATCTTGTCAGAAATATAATTAGACACGGATACTGAGTACATGCTCACTTTTAGAATGTATTAAGTTTAACTAGTAGCTACTTTGATATAAATATATTTTTTATTTATAGTGTTTAACCTTTACAGACCGGTCGAGCGATATATCGCTCAACGCATAGGGGTGGTCATGTATCGTCAGGTGCGGTTTTGCCAATAATAATTGGGTAATAATGTAATTTTCTCTCCACAAACAGATTCTTGAATATGTTACCTTTCCAAAAACGTGTACATATGTGGGAACATTCTTAATAATAATCAAACCACAGGTGTTTAAAAACATGCATACATATTTCTAACAAAAAATTGAGGTCTGTAAAGGTTAATTAACAGTTTTAATATGGTTAATTAAGTGTTCTACATTTTTATTGGAACGTTATTTTTACAGTTTTTTTAACAACACACATTAAGTCGCTCGACCATTGTTTTGTACAGCACTTTCACCATAGTGGATATTACACTTCATGAATATTAAATCTTCACTCCTAATGCAGCAGGCTGACCACTGGTCAAACTGGTGTTGACCCTCCAGGGACCACAATGTACACTGGGGATAGTGATGTCAAGCTTTCTTCAATACAGTTCAAAGTTCACCGAGGTCACAGGTTCCTGCTATGAAAGGATTACTTCCTCCACATGAGTGAGATGACATAATGTGGCTGTGGCAGCCTCTTACATCATACTGGGGCATCTGCAGTTACTTTAGGCAGAGCTCAAGGCACATCCCACACAGCATGAGGGCAGGGGGGAATGTCTTCCTACTGGGAAATACAGCAACAGAAGGTGGCAGGCAGAGAGGCGGAGACAGGAGAACGTGGAGAAAGGGAATGACACGCACGCACGCACGCACGCACGCACGCACGCACGCACGCACGCACGCACGCACGCACACACACACACACACACACACACAAGAGAGGTTGTTGGCGATCAAATGTTTGGTGATTGATTTATCCAACACAAACCACAGCTAGTCACAATTCTAATGTTACATTTATTTATTACGTTTAATAGGAGCAGTGTCTAGTAGTGTAATATTATCGTTATATTTATATGTGGTATAAATAAATGATAGCAATAAATTAGTAGCTGTCTGTGACTACTGTGTAATGTATTTTGTGTATTGTGACTTCACTGATACACATTGGTGGCTGCTGTTGATGTGACCTTGTGTGAGTATGTGTGTGGGTGCGTGCATGCGTGCATGGCTGCTGTTGATGTGACCTTTGTGTGTGTGTGTGTGTGTGTGCGTGCGTGCGTGCGTGCGTGCGTGCGTGCGTGCGTACGTGATGCTGTTGATGTGACCGTGTGTAACACATACCAAGGAGAGTCCAGAAATGACAGCACCACGACAAAAACAATCTAACTACAATCACACTTGTGTATATATGTAGAAATGTTAATGTTATTTCATAGATACCATACACACTGGGTGACAAACTTTGAGGGATTACTCTATGTCTATATGTCAAGATTATCACCTTTTGTGGGATAAAGTGATAATAATAGAATATCAATATTATGACAATTCTACACTATCATAACTAGGGCCTACTGATGTCCGTGAACTTCACACTGTTTTGTTCCGTGTTATTTTAAACAGACAAAGGATCTGCAAGTAAATGTTGTGTTTATGTAGCTATGCATTATATTTGCTAACATTAATAATTTTTATCAATACTGAGCACTATTATGCATGACTGTCAACTGCTGTAAAATTAATGTGACACTGTTTTCTCCAGACTGAAGCAGCCATGGAAGGAATCTGATTCTAGGACGTGGCCCAATTCCTGGTCCCTCCAGAATGGCTAAACCTAGTTAGGTGAGACACTGGTGGAGACTTCCCCAAGGCAGGTCCGTCACTAACTGGTCTCTGCTGTCACTCAGTTGAACACAATTAAAACTTGCTGTACGATGACTTAAGCTTCAGATCACATCAACAACACAAACCTGGTACATGCACTTTTGGGTTCAAAATGTACAACAGAATACGTGGGTGTGACATGTGGTGTAATTGACCAATTGAGTCTGGAAGAATCTAGCATCACATATAACCAGTTAATTAAGAGAGGAGACTAAATGTCTGACCCTACCAAGGATGACCAACCAACTACCCTGGGTGCCAGTGGGACATTATAAACAACTCTGTACACAACTACACGTCACAATCTTATCTGATCTTCTCACATTACCTGAGCACTCAGGATGACATCAAACAATCTGTGACATTTCTGGCAGTGGCTAGTTGTCCAGCCAGACCAGAGTAAACTGACCAACCAATTCCTGTAAGTCTGGACCCAGGGTTTCAGGCCAAAACTAAGGACACCTCCAACTATAGGTGAACCCATAAAACTGACATATCAATCATAGTAACCGTCCACCGTCGACACCACACTCTGTGAATGAGTTACCTTTCTTAAAAGCCGGCTTTGAGTTTGAATTGACGTCCTTCTGGTCAAAGACTGCCTTGGTAGGATCCATCGCAATGGCTGCTGGTCAGACACACACAAAGACTGCAAGGAGCCACTAAAAGGCAGACGGCCTCACACTCTGCACAGCCATGGCTTCACTTCACTGGCAGGCCAACTCAGCTGGCGAAGGTCAAGGTCACCACAGCTCATGAATTATTCATGAGCGGTGGTGGGGAAGGTAAATAATTCCATGTGCTCTTGCAGTGACTGCAGACTGTGGTAAACAGACCTGCTGTGGGGCTGGAGGGCAGCCCAGTGGGACAGGAACAGGAGCAGGGACAAGGGTTAGGCTGCCTCAGGTTTGGGTGCAGGTGGCTCAGAAAACATTTGCACTTGTGAACTAAATATTTCAAGTTCAGTTTCACACATAGCTTTATGCAGAGACCCGTCCACCCGTCACTTGGACGGGTAAAAACCCTTGTGGATGGGTAGAAATATGGGTGGTGGATGGGTAAAAATTAAGGAGCAAAAAATATATGTTCCAAAACCACATATATTGTCAGTTATGCCTTAGAAGTGAGTGTAAATGGTGTCACATGTGTGTTTGTAGTCCATTTTAGGTCACTTAAAGTTTGTAAACTGGCTTAACAGTTGACATCCATGTGGCCACCAAAACATGCGTGACTGGCAATAATTTGGTCCTGCATAAAGCCCTGGTTTCATATGAAATACTAAAACCTTCATCTATGCCCTACAGTTAGTAACCTGGAGGCAATTACTTTGGTTGCTTTATTATTCTCTTTCTCAATGTGCTGATCTAGATTACGAGAACAGTCAACTACTGCAATTACTGGCGTACAATGACATTATACTATACCATGATAATCTACACGATTAAGCGTATCAATAATCAGGTTGTTTACAAAGCATGCACTGAGCCACTAACTAGTGATCAAACGATATTCTAACATAAAAGCATAATAAACTTCACAAAAGACATAAAACTGCAGGTGTAGAACGCGAACAGTATCAGCATAAATATGCTTTTGTGAGAATAAAATTCCACAAGAGCAACACTTATCACCTCCACGGAGGGAGTAGAAAGACACCACCATTCTGTCATATCAGGTGCCACATGTTCACTTCATGTCACAGGTGTCACTGTCAGTGACATGCCTGGAGCTGGACAGAGGTCTCTGGTCTCTACTGACTGACACCTCAGTCTGCTGGCACCCTGGGTGACATCAGACCTGCCTCTCTCCCTCTGGTGTCTTGACCAGTGACACCTACACCTGCCAGGGACTGGGGTAGGGCATGGGCTGGGGGTGAGTGGGCATAAGGCTGCTTGTGGGCTGGTATATCTAACAACAACAACAAGACAAGATGTTGGGGTTAGAAGTTCTCAGATGCTGCACACACAGCACACAAGACACTTGTGTGTGTTTAATTCACACAAGACACTTGTGTGTGTTTAATTCACACAAGTCACTTGTGTGTGTTTAATTCACACAAGTCACTTGTGTGTGTTTAATTCACACAAGTCACTTGTGTGTGTTTAATTCACACAAGACACTTGTGTGTTTAATTCACACAAGACACTTGTGTGTGTTTAATTCACACAAGTCACTTGTGTGTGTTTAATTCACACAAGTCACTTGTGTGTGTTTAATTCACACAAGACACTTGTGTGTTTAATTCACACAAGACACTTGTGTGTGTTTAATTCACAAGTAATTTGTGTGTGTTTAATTCACACAAGACACTTGTGTGTGTTCAATTCACACAACACATTGTGTGTGTTTAATTCACTGCTCCAGTTATGTGATCACTATTATGACATTTTAGTGGAAAGTGTCTTGAATAGTTGTTAATTAGACTTACTAAGTTAGCACTGTACTGTAATAATATTATATTTACTACATGTACGGGCCAGGCCAGCATGTACTTTTGATGACCTTTAAATCAGGGCTAACTCAAACTTCCCCCACAACTAAACCTGGCCGATGTAATGAGCCTCACTCAGTAAGGATGTCACAGCCCCGGCAAATCAATGATATCTCCTAGTCTAACTTGGATCGAATCCAGGTATTGATCCTGATAGCAGCCTACCTCAGGGGAGCTGATTTAATGCCAAACACTTTCAGAGCAATTAACAGCAACGCCAGATCAATTTAGAGGTGGCATAAAAACAGATTCATGGGAGCAATGGCACATACCATTTTGCTTAAGGAAATTCAATTATTTCAATACTATGATAATATAATTCAATACTGTGATAATATAATTCATACTGTGATAATATAATTCAATAGTTATACTGTGATAATATAACACAAAAGTGTGAGTTGTGATACACAGACTTAGGTTTAACAAGTCAACTTGTTTATTGGGACCACCTGTGTTAGAGAACCATCACTTTATAGGACCACACATGTTGAAGCCAGTCCACCGTTAGAGACCATGTTACAGACCACAAGTTGAATAGAGACATTCCAGTATTTCCTCTGCTATGTGGTGAGTGAGGTGGGCAACCTCACTGTTTTTCTAAGCCATCTCACTCAAATTATATCTCACTCAAATGATGCCAAATTTTCCACCTCATATGATGATAGGTATTTCCTACTATAAATATGTTTACACGCTGCCACGAGGTAGGTAGGCATGCTGTTAATAGAGACCATTCCACCACTAGAGACCATGCTGTTAATATAGACCATGCTGTTAATAGAGACCATTCCAACACTAGAGATCATGCTGTTAATAGAGACCATTCCACCACTAGAGACCATGCTGTTAATATAGACCATGCTGTTAATAGAGACCATTCCACCACTAGAGACCATGCTGGTAATAGAGACCGTTTCACCCCTAGAGACCATGCTGTTAATAGAGACCGTTCCACCACTAGAGGCCATGCTGTTAATAGAGACCATTCCACCACTAGAGACAATGCTGTTAATAGAGACCATTTCACCACTAGAGACCATGCTGTTAATAGAGACCATTCCTCCACTAGAGACCATGCTGTTAATAGACCATTCCAACACTAGAGACCATGCTGTTAATAGAGACCATTCCACCACTAGAGACCATGCTGTTAATATAGACCATGCTGTTAATAGAGACCATTCCACCACTAGAGACCATGCTGTTAATAGAGACCATTTCACCCCTAGAGACCATGCTGTTAATAGAGACCATTCCACCACTAGAGACCATGCTGTTAATAGAGACCATTTCACCACTAGAGACCATGCTGTTAATAGAGACCATTTCACCACTAGAGACCATGCTGTTAATAGAGACCATTCCACCACTAGAGACCATGCTGTTAATAGAGACCATTCCCAAACCACTAGAGACCATGCTGTTAATAGAGACCATTCCACCACTAGAGACCATGCTGTTAATAGAGACCATTCCACCACTAGAGACCATGCTGTTAATAGAGACCATTTCACCCCTAGAGACCATGCTGTTAATAGAGACCATTCCACCACTAGAGACCATGCTGTTAATAGAGACCATTCCACCACTAGAGACCATGCTGTTAATAGAGACCATTTCACCCCTAGAGACCATGCTGTTAATAGAGACCATTCCACCACTAGAGACCATGCTGTTAATAGAGACCATTCCACCACTAGAGACCATGCTGTTAATAGAGACCATTTCACCACTAGAGACCATGCTGTTAATAGAGACCATTCCACCACTAGAGACCATGCTGTTAATAGAGACCATTCCACCCCTAGAGACCATGCTGTTAATAGAGACCATTCCACCACTAGAGACCATGCTGTTAATAGAGACCATTCCACCACTAGAGACCATGCTGTTAAGGGCCCACACATGATGAGACGGGGCCTCTGTAGACCAGTGATCTGTTAAATAATTGAGTACTTTGCCGGATGATTTCATCAAAACTAAATGATATATTTGCATACTGCAGGGCGTATTTGACAGCTTCACTAGGTGATGAATTTATTAATTAATGCGAGAAAATTGTACTGTGCAGGCACACAGAATAAAAAATAAAAAAACTTCTGTAGGGTCTATATCCTCAAGAAGTGTAGCTGAGATGAGCAACATGCAATTGAAAATGGCGAGGTTAAGTGGATGGGATTGTTTATCTTTGTCTGAGACACACACTGTGATCAGGACGGATGGGACGAATCTGGAATTCATTCGAATCGAATATCCCTGAACATCGAATATTCAGTGGCTTCAAATTTGTTTAGAATAACGAATGGTGTCGAGATGTCTTGTGGGCAAGTCCGTGCTGGAGTTGTCTGCATTGTGGCACTATGAATCGATATTTTTGTTTATTGTTGATCAAAATCACTGTTACACCAATGTGTGACCCATGTGTCAACACCAATGTGTCAACACCAATGTGTCACTGGTCAGGTGAACAGGACTGCTTTGGACAGTCTGATGGCTGCAGCCATTTCATTGGGTTGTAACAGTAGCTGCTGCTTCTGACAATCTGACACTGTCTGACACAGTCTGACAGTCTGACTACAGTACAGTCTGACAGCATATGACACACGCAGACAAGCACCTGAATATAGTCCAAGACACATCTTGTAGTTGTAGAACATGTGCTACTGAGTCCTCGATTCTAATTTATACATATGAAAACTGTAAATAGATCAAACTCAACCATCATGTATCATTCGAAGGTAATAAATCTGACAGATTACCACCATCATTAAACCAACTCTGCCCCAACCATTATGCCTTAGCTGCAGGTCTGACTCTGAGTCAGTGACTAGAGTCAGTGACTAGAGTCAGTGTATAGAGTCACTGTCTAGAGACAATGTATAGAGCCAGTGTCTAGAGCCAGTGTCTAGAGTCAGTGACTAGAGTCAGTGTATAGAGTCACTGTCTAGAGACAATGTATAGAGCCAGTGTCTAGAGCCAGTGACTAGAGCCAGTGTATAGAGTCAGTGACTAGAGCCAGTGTATAGAGTCAGTGACTAGAGTCAGTGACTAGAGTCAGTGTATAGTCACTGTCTAGAGACAATGTATAGAGCCAGTGTCTAGAGCCAGTGTCTAGAGTCAGTGACTAGAGCCAGTGTATAGAGTCAGTGACTAGAGCCAGTGTATAGAGTCAGTGACTAGAGTCAGTGACTAGAGTCAGTGTATAGAGTCACTGTCTAGAGACAATGTATAGAGCCAGTGTCTAGAGCCAGTGTCTAGAGCCAGTGTCTAGAGCCAGTGTCTAGAGTCACTGTCTAGAGTCACTGTCTAGAGTCACTGACTAGAGTCAGTGTATAGAGTCACTGTCTAGAGCCAGTGTCTAGAGCCAGTGTCTAGAGCCAGTGTCTAGAGCCAGTGTCTACAGCCTAGGGCTGGATCCTGTCTGAGGATGGGTCAAATATTGACTACAGAACAGACTGGAACATTTACTACACCTGATCACTGAAGGAAACCACATGTTATCTCTGAGACATAAACAGACTAGTGCTGTAAGCACAGTTAGTGTGCGCACACAGCACACAGCTAGAAACACCACACAGCTTATAACCCTTTGTGAGCGACTCCTCTACCCAGGCCAATGCTTGCAGGGGTTGTGACAGAACATTGACAGACTCACACCAACAGTTACAGGGGCTGTGACAGAACCACTGACAGACTCACACCAACAGTTACAGGGGCTGTGACAGAACACTGACAGACTCACACCAACAGTTACAGGGGCTGTGACAGAACACTGACAGACTCACACCAACAGTTACAGGGGCTGTGACAGACACTGACAGACTCACACCAACAGTTACAGGGGCTGTGACAGAACACTGACAGACTCACACCAACAGTTACAGGGGCTGTGACAGAACACTGACAGACTCACACCAACAGTTACAGGGGCTGTGACAGGGACACTGACAGACTCAGATCAACACATACAGGGGTTGTGGCAGAACACTGACAGACTCACACCAACAGTTACAGGGGCTGTGACAGAACACTGACAGACTCACACAAACAGTTACAGGGGCTGTGACAGACCACTGACAGACTCACACCAACAGTTACAGGGGCTGTGACAGAACACTGACAGACTCACACCAACAGTTACAGGGGCTGTGACAGAACACTGACAGACTCACACCAACAGTTACAGGGGCTGTGACAGAACACTGACAGACTCACACCAACAGTTACAGGGGCTGTGACAGAACACTGACAGACTCACACCAACAGTTACAGGGGCTTGACAGACACTGACAGACTCACACCAACAGTTACAGGGGCTGTGACAGGAAACTGACAGACTCACACCAACAGTTACAGGGGCTGTGACAGGACACTGACAGACTCACACCAACAGTTACAGGGGCTGTGACAGGACACTGACAGACTCACACCAACAGTTACAGGGGCTGTGACAGACTCACACCAACAGTTACAGGGGCTGTGACAGGAACACTGACAGACTCACACCAACAGTTACAGGGGCTGTGACAGGAACACTGACAGACTCACACCAACAGTTACAGGGGCTGTGACAGAACACTGACAGACTCACACCAACAGTTACAGGGGCTGTGACAGAACACTGACAGACTCACACCAACAGTTACAGGGGCTGTGACAGGAACACTGACAGACTCACACCAACAGTTACAGGGGCTGTGACAGAACACTGACAGACTCACACCAACAGTTACAGGGGCTGTGACAAACACTGACAGACTCACACCAACAGTTACAGGGGCTGTGACAGAACACTGACAGACTCACACCAACAGTTACAGGGGCTGTGACAGAACACTGACAGACTCACACCAACAGTTACAGGGGCTGTGACAGAACACTGACAGACTCACACCAACAGTTACAGGGGCTGTGACAGAACACTGACAGACTCACACCAACAGTTACAGGGGCTGTGACAGAACACTGACAGACTCACACCAACAGTTACAGGGGCTGTGACAGAACACTGACAGACTCACACCAACAGTTACAGGGGCTGTGACAGAACACTGACAGACTCACACCAACAGTTACAGGGGCTGTGACAGAACACTGACAGACCCACACCAACACATACAGGGGCTGTGACAGACCACTGACAGACCCACACCAACACATACAGGGGCTGTGACAGAACACTGACAGACTCACACCAACAGTTACAGGGGCTGTGACAGAACACTGACAGACTCACACCAACAGTTACAGGGGCTGTGACAGAACACTGACAGACTCACACCAACACATACAGGGGCTGTGACAGAACACTGACAGACTCACACCAACAGTTACAGGGGCTGTGACAGAACACTGACAGACTCACACCAACAGTTACAGGGGCTGTGACAGAACACTGACAGACTCACACTCAACACAGTTACAGGGGCTGTGACAGGAACACTGACAGACTCACACAACAGTTACAGGGGCTGTGACAGAACACTGACAGACTCACACCAACACATACAGGGGCTGTGACAGAACACTGACAGACTCACACCAACAGTTACAGGGGCTGTGACAGGAACACTGACAGACTCACACCAACACATACAGGGGCTGTGACATAACACTGACAGACTCACACCAACAGTTACAGGGGCTGTGACAGAACACTGACAGACTCACACCAACACATACAGGGGCTGTGACAGAACACTGACAGACTCACACCAACAGTTACAGGGGCTGTGACAGACCACTGACAGACTCACACCAACAGTTTCAGGGGCTGTGACAGAACACTGACAGACTCACACCAACAGTTACAGGGGCTGTGACAGACCACTGACAGACTCACACCAACAGTTTCAGGGGCTGTGACAGGACACTGACAGACTCACATCAACAGTTACAGGGGCTGTGACAAAACCACTGACAGACTCACACCAACAGTTTCAGGGGCTGTGACAGGAACACTGACAGACTCACATCAACAGTTACAGGGGCTGTGACAGACCACTGACAGACTCACACCAACAGTTTCAGGGGCTGTGACAGGACACTGACAGACTCACATCAACAGTTACAGGGGCTGTGACAGAACACTGACAGACTCACACCAACAGTTACAGGGGCTGTGACAGAACACTGACAGACTCACACCAACAGTTACAGGGGCTGTGACAGAACACTGACAGACTCACACCAACAGTTACAGGGGCTGTGACAGGACACTGACAGACTCACACCAACAGTTACAGGGGCTGTGACAAGAACACTGACAGACTCACACCAACAGTTACAGGGGCTGTGACAGAACCACTGACAGACCCACCCCATAACTACACGTGATGACACCCACTCAGAGCTGTGACTGCTAGAGTGAGTCAATGACTGTGGCAGGTAGTGAAGACTAAAGCAACTCACCAGCTGACGATGAGTAGGGCGGACTAGAGGAAGATGACATCCCCGCCTGAAACAAAACACACGAATCAACACACGACTCACAGACACATCACTAATTTTACTGTGAAATGAATACATTTTTTCTGTCTACAGGTATCATTGTTATGTTTTTAATAGCTGTTAGGTAATTAATATATTTACTACTTTTTTATAATCAGGGTTTATCTTTTCGTCTGATCGTCTGTAATTTAACCCATGACGAGACATGTCTTAGTATCAATACTACATGACAGTATAGTTAAAGAAAGCTGAATGCACATTTCTTATATTTATAGCTAATTATTTTCATATATGTAAACATATATAGTGTATATATGCATAAAACACACACAAAAGCAAACGCATGCACATACATTTTTTAGCCACCTTAAAGTTATTTATTTATTTTATGTGTGCCTATATTCTTGTATTTTACTTATTTATTTATTTATTATTGTTTTAATATATGTTTTACTTGTACTTTGGACTTTAGTGTATGAAATAAAGCACTATTATTATATTATAATTAATACACCTACTGGCACCAAACACCCTCCATAACTGTAACTCCAAGCATCCCCCCAGTAGAAAAAGACCAATCAGTGATGTGCATAACTTGGCATTTTTGTATCAAATATGTATCTTCATTTACAGAAAGCAGCCCACAAACAGGCTCTGCTAGCACAGATAACATAGTTTTCATGTCAGTGACAATTTCTATTACTATAGATATCATAATAATCTACAATAGGTGTTTTTAATTGGATCATACCAGTTAGTCTAGACGGCAGTTGTATGACTAACATCTGATGAATTATGATGGAAAACACACAAACCATGTCCAACAATTACAGTACTTCACTGGAAAAACAATTTATGACACACATCACGTACTGGTGTAGAGCTCAATAATTCTCACCCTTTGTTGGTTGCTGATTCAATCCAAGTACACGAAACACAACCATCAACTAGACTGCATTTTGGTTGACCCCACAAGCACAGTTCAGTATTTACACTGCCATATCTGCACAAACTGCTCATCTGCGATGTGATTGGCTTACTCCAGAGTCATGAAGAGACATGCATGGGATAGATGCAGCAGCTGAAGCCACCAGCTGTGGCCACTGACAGCAGGCCTAGTTTATGGGTACCATAGTTTATGGCTAATGATTGATCAATTCTGGAAGTTTATGTTCTCTGGTCTTGTTACATGAATATGATTATTGGTCTTATATAGCTTAGTTTAATTTTGGAAAGTGTAAGTGCCTTCACACAGGACATGGGAATGAAGATGCACAATATACAATGGGTGATACTGTACTAAATACTACCTTAAAGGAAAAGGACTTAGGGTTAACTATTAGTGCTGACATGAAGGTATCAGAGCAGTGTGGAATTGCAGCAGCGAAGGGAAACCAAATTCTTGGATTAATTAGGCAAAATATAGTGTACAAAGAAAAAGAACTAATAATACCGCTGTATAAAACAATAGTTAGGCCTCACTTAGAATATTGTATACAAGCATGGAGGCCATATCACAAGAAGGATATTGATATGCTAGAAAGAGTACAAAGGAGAGCAACCAAAATGATACCAAAACTCAGGAATATTAGTTATGATATGCGTCTAAAAGAATGTGGTTTAACAACACTAGAAACCAGAAGATTGAGAGGAGATCAGATTGAGGTGTTTAAAATATTGAATGGATATGAAAATATTGACAGAAATATTGTTTTCACAGTCAAGGAAGAGAGAAGGACTAGAGGACATGGAGTTACATTAGCAAAGAAGCAGTGTAGACTAGATATTAGAAAATTTTCATTTTCACAAAGAACAGTAAACGAATGGAACAGATTATCAGCTGATTGTGTAGGTGCTAGTAGTGTTAATATATTTTTTTAATAAAATCGACATATACCTAAGAAGGGCGGGGTTATACTTAGATAGATAGGTTGGACTCTCGATAAGCCAAATGGCTTCCTAGTCCACATGCCATCTAGAGTTGAATCTCTAGGTGGCAATCTTGTTAAATCTTGTTAAATCTAGTATTGATTTTGATTCACAACTCAAAACTATGCAAGAAATGCAAGTGTAACTCTTGAAAATTCCCATTTTATCAAACCAAAAGCAATTGGTTAAAAAAAACACGTAAGGGCTCATGTCAAAACAGGTTTTACTTTTAAAATGATTTTAAATCAACACATTTTCAAGATGATTTTCACAAAACAATAAATTGCCTATATCTTGGTTTAATATAAAGTAATTTGTAAATCGTAATAATAAATAAACCCTACAATTCCTTTTGTAAATTCCACTGCTATCTGTTTCAAAGCACAAGGGCTGTTTTTACAATTACTAACCACAATAATTATATGAAATAACCAGCTGCCATGTACAAATATGGGCAAGCGAAACGACCCCCAACTGACACAACCGGCAGACATACGCAGGTAAAGGTGAACCATGTCTGCAGCAGCATGCCTCTGTGCACAGACAGCTCGGAATAGCACAGTACAGCTAGTCAGCCACATAGGGTCTAAGGTCATTTGTGCACATGTTGAGAATTTGTAAGTGCCACATACAGATCCTATTGATCAAGTATTTTTTAACTTTACAGCTTATTAGCAGTTATGTTGATATCAGAATAGGCATTTTCACAAGTCTTAACAACACCAAACCTTGTTGAAATTAAATGATAAAATATATATCAAATGAAAAAGTGATAAAATACTACCAATATTTTCATGCCCAGACAAAAGTACTGGTCTTTCATTATCATATATTAAGGTATGCAGAATGCAATGCTTTTTATTTATTTAGTAATACCTAAATCTAGTAAACAGTACGTTTTGCAAATGCACACTTTTCCTCTTAAGATGTACTCCCCCAACGTTCTTCTACAAAAAGAAATGTGCAATTGTTTACAAGTGCAGTGACGCCACCTACCCGCTGTTTGCGATATGCGTTTCTCGCTGCGATGGCTGCCATCCGACTCTTCTGCTTGGGGTCCGTGTAGGCGCGATGTCGGAACTTCTCCACTAGTGTCAAGGCACTGACGCGGTCCGTGCCGTTCGACTGTTGCATATTCTGCACCGAGTTCTCCACCAACAAGTTACTCATCGGCGTCATCGTCGTCGTCAGTGACTTACTGAATCCTGGCGCCACGGGTGGTGGTGACTTTGACGTGTACAGATCCTGCTCTGACGTGACACTAGACGACCTGTGGCGCCCCCCGGGTATGTTCAACGACGCCACGTCGGATTTCGATCGCGGTCGAAATGCATCGAGAAAACTGCGCACTTTCGAGCCTGATGATGGCACCGGAGACTTCACCTTCGTCTCGTCTCCAGACTTCTGTCGCTTCCGGAACAGGTTACGGAATCCACCTGATCCAGATCGTGTGCGGAACTCCTCATCGACTATGTCTGCAGCGGCCATGTTGTTTTTTGGTGTCGTTGGTTCGGGAAGGTCAGAGTCAAGCAGAGGCATAGCAAAGGCACTTAGATCCTGCAACGGGAATGGAACAGGATCTTAAATAGGTAAAGGTAACAAACATCTCAATTGTTATACATAATATGATAATTTAATACACTTTACCGTGCCTGAGCCATCACGGAGCTGAGCTCTGAGACCCAACATACAATAATCACTAGCATAGTTGTGAATTGTGATGGGAAAAGATTAAAGGTCATCATTAGGGCATGGGACCGCCAAAGGTTTATGGTGTGAATGTGAATTCAATGAAATAAGTGAAACATTTTTGACAAAAGGTACATAACAAGTTCAGGTGGACCTGACGGCAGATGTCGGGTGAGTTATAGAGAAAGCACATCTACCAACACTCAGCTTAGCTCTAGGAATGACATTTTTTGCGAAACAGGTGATCTAAAGGTGATGCTTTTGATCATTCCATAAAGACAACTGTCGACAACTATATATGTATGAAGAGAATGTTTCATCAGGCAGAGATACTCATTCCAACATCAGTGTCACAGTGTACAGCCCTAACATGTACACACCTGTAACATTTGACGTCAGCTCAGTCACGCTCTGGCAAACATCAACGGTGATACAAATAATTGTTATGAGCAGTGAACAATTACTGCATCTATGTCTATAAATAACAAGCGTTATTACTAGTATTTTGAAATAATAAATATGAGCTAGTATATATATGTATATGTATATGTATGTATGTATGTATGTATGTATGTATGTATATATATATATATATATATATATATATATATATATATATATATATATATAAAGCATTTAACCAACCATTCTCTTTCAAACTCTATTAATCTTAAACAAACCACAACAAAATATAAATACATATTGGGATTTCCTCTGTTGAGATTAAAATACCCGTAACACTGTAGCACAAGCATAACTTACAGTGGATGCACATCTAAAACTGTGAGTATGTCTTGACAAAATACCATCAAAAGTCCAAGCAATGAAGTAAAGATGAACATAACTTTCACATGCTGTTACAATGAATCCTCTGGTATTCTCTCTCAAGTTAACAGGTGCGCAACAATCCATTTGAACTTTGCATAAACATCACATGCAAAACCTAGCTATTTATTTACATCAATTAATCTCGGTTGTCACTTCATGGAAACTGAGAATACATCATTATTAATGACGGCCTGACAACAACACAGTTGAGGCTTACAGTTGTAATGTTTACGACTACACAGAAGTGCGTATGAGTCACGTAAACACCGTGTTTTCACAGCACCCTCCTACAGTGTGTAAAAACACTGCAGGTCGTCACGACTTATTTCTGTCTTAACCACTCAAGGTCACCTGCAACCAGTCCCAGGAACCAACTCGTGACATGTCACTAACTTCAAGGTACAGCATTTGCTGCTAATAGCCACATGCAATTGGTACACATTTTGGCCATCTTTGTGTACAGAACGTTTCGTGAAAGTAAATTATATTTACTATAATTCATGAATTTTTTAATACTCTAAATACTACACCAATCGAAATTCATCAAGCATATAAGTCAGATATTTATTAAAAAAATAAACAATTGTAGTGAATAATGTGCACACATTTGGGCAGTCAGGTACACATCATAATATCACTTATGCTGTTGACAGTCAAGATGACAGTGAATCTGTTTTATTTTCTCTTTCAATGTCTCTCTATGACATATACACAACTGATTAAGCGTCCTCTGTGTTCATCTGACACACAGGGACAACTGCAGTAGGTAAGTGGCAGCTGTGCCTGTGATCTCACACACAGAACCAGTGCAGGACACCAGGCACAGAGGTCAATGCACTCACTCACTCACTCACTGGCCCAGGCTGGCAACAACACAAGCAGCCAACTCCAGCCCTAGCTAACACAAATAGACACCACACTTGTTCTGTAGTGTGGTGCTGCCATCTGGTGTATGCACAGGCACCTAGTTTAGCTAGTGCAAGGTACATAACTGCTGCCACCTGGTGAGTGAAGGGCACACACCAGGATCCTATTCACGGACTACCCAAGGTAGTCTCTGTATGTTGTGGTTGCATTGTCTGGATCTTATGAGGTCTCATTCAACTAGTCAGAACATGATCATACTAAGCATGCAGCATTTAGCAGTATCATAAGTGATATAAACTACATGACCCCCATGATAACACAGGTCACACAAACTACATGACCCATTGGTATCACAGGTCACACAAACTACATGACCCAGTGGCAACACAGGTCACACAAACTACTTGATCCAGTGGTAACACAGGTCACACAAACTACATGATCCAGTGGCAACACAGGTCACACAAACTACATGATCCAGTGGCAACACAGGTCACACAAACTACTTGATCCAGTGGTAACACAGGTCACACAAACTACATGATCCAGTGGTAACACAGGTCACACAAACTACATGATCCAGTGGTAACACAGGTCACACAAACTACATGATCCAGTGGTAACACAGGTCACACAAACTACATGATCCAGTGGCAACACAGGTCACACAAACTACTTGATCCAGTGGTAACACAGGTCACACAAACTACTTGATCCAGTGGTAACACAGGTCACACAAACTACTTGATCCAGTGGTAACACAGGTCACACAAACTACTTGATCCAGTGGCAACACAGGTCACACAAACTACTTGATCCAGTGGCAACACAGGTCACACAAACTACATGATCCAGTGGCAACACAGGTCACACAAACTACATGACCCAGTGGTAACACAGGTCACACAAACTACATGACCCAGTGGCAACACAGGTCACACAAACTACTTGATCCAGTGGTAACACAGGTCACACAAACTACATGACCCAGTGGTAACACAGGTCACACAAACTACATGACCCAGTGGTAACACAGGTCACACAAACTACATGACCCAGTGGTAACACAGGTCACACAAACTACTTGATCCAGTGGTAACACAGGTCACACAAACTACTTGATCCAGTGGTAACACAGGTCACACAAACTACATGATCCAGTGGCAACACAGGTCACACAAACCACATGATCCAGTGTCAACACAGGTCACACAAACTACACTACACAGTGGTAACACAAGTCACACAAACTACTTGATCCAGTGGTAACACAGGTCACACAAAGTACACGACCCAGTGGCAACACAGGTCACACAAACTACACGACCCAGTGGTAACACAGGTCACACAAACTACATGACCCAGTGGTAACACAGGTCACACAAACTACATGACCCAGTGGCAACACAGGTCACACAAACTACTTGATCCAGTGGTAACACAGGTCACACAAACTACATGACCCAGTGGTAACACAGGTCACACAAACTACATGACCAGTGGTAACACAGGTCACACAAACTACATGACCCAGTGGTAACACATCACACAAACTACATGACCCAGTGGTAACACAGGTCACACAAACTACATGACCCAGTGGTAACACGTCACACAAACTACATGACACAGTGGTAACACAGGTCACACAAACTACATAACCCAGTGGTAACACGTCACACAAACTACATGACCCAGTGGTAACACAGGTCACACAAACTACATGACCCAGTGGTAACACGTCACACAAAGTACATGACCCAGTGGTAACACAGGTCACACAAAGTACATGACCCAGTGGTAACACAGGTCACACAAACTACATGACCCAGTGGTAACACAGGTCACACAAACTACATGACCCAGTGGTAACACAGGTCACACAAACTACATGACCTACCCATCAGTTATGTCAGTGTTCTTGTGCCATGGCTCTCTGAGTCACTTTTTTTTAATTATTTAATTTACCACACTGAAATATTTTTGAGGGCCAGGTTATTGTGAACTGCTTTGATTGACATTTAATTACTTAAAAAGTTCTATGTTAAGAAACAGAATTATTATTCAAGACATAGATGCTGATAAAAAAAATCCTGTAATAACCTAAAATTCCTGAGGTGACAGACCTTGAGGTGTTGTGATAAACGTGGCCCGGTTGACAGCTTGTTTACGCAAGGCCTGGTGTTTACAGTCAAGTCAGGCAAAAACAAACTCCAAGGAACAAACCTATCAGTGACCATTCTGGTGTATTCACAGTGGCTGATCAACAACAGATGACCACGAGTGAATCACCACGCGGAAAAAACAATAGCGTCATGGCCGGAGCCTATTGTTTGTTCCAATCACCAGCTGTGTAGATGCTATCTGATCTAAAATAAGAACATGTGGGACCGGCAGCAACAACACAATGACTACTGTTGTGTTGACCGCACCTGTAGTAACTATCAGCTGTGTGGTTATTCTCAGCCGGTCAAGTGGACACACTATGTCAGCGTTCTGGTCACCGGGTGTGATTCAGACCCTGCCCAGTTTATGCTAAACTCGTGCCGCGGTTTAGAAGTGAGAAAGATTACCAAGGATTAACTAGCGATGTGCCATATGGTAACAATGATGTAATCCTTCTAAGTGACCAGATCATTAGGATCATCTCTACAATGTGGTATATATATAAATATTAGACATCAATATGATCACAAAATAGCACCGCAGTGAACTGATGAACTCATAAAGTTGCCCGAGTTCACGGTTGAGCGCTCAACCATGACTTAATTTAAGTTCTGTAGTTGCACTGCCGGACTGACGCAGTATTCACATGTGTCTGCTGAACATAGACTGGCAGATTATCACTGATTAATGCACCTAACTGTGCTTAACTGTGCTTTACCATTGAACTACAACACAGCTCCAGGGCACTAAATGATCTGTAGGTGTTGTCAGTTAGAGCGCAGTGGCTCAGGGGGTAGAGCATCGGACTCTCTACTAAGAGAACCCAGGTTTGAATCTTGTGCTGCAGTGTTAAAACCTTGGGCAAGTTTTTCACTCTACATTGCTCCAGTTCACTGAGCTGTATTAATAAGTACCTGGCTGTAGACAGTGGTGGATATGTGTACGAGCAGTCTTTGCACATTAATTGTAGCATGTGGATGGATGCTTCCCAGAGAAGTTGAGATGGTGTTTGATTGAGCAGGTCTGTCAGGGAAGTAAAGTATAAAAGCACTTTGAGCAGTCTTGAGGACTGGATTCTGCGCTATATAAGAACAGAATCTAAGCTTTTTTAGTTATTATCAGGCTGGTGGTGATTTCTAAACATCTGAATATCGAAAAATAGTTTCTTAGTAGATCAACTCTCATCAGATTTGTTGCATCCCAAATCTATAGTGTGCAGTTTAAGTTTTTTTTTTTTTTTTAAATATATACTAATAAAATTTATTTAGTGCCTATATCCTTACACATTCAAGCACAGAAGCACACCGAAATAATTATGACAATGATTAATCATAAATTGGGACAGGCAAATGTCATCATTGCAGTACGGGACCCCTAAAATGATGGTGGAAAAGCAATTTCAAACAAACAAAGTTTTGGGAAACAATTTAAAAGCATGTCAGATAGTTTCTTCAAAATTTAATAAAAATCACACAGTGAAGTCACCGTGTGTACAATGGTGCATTCTGGGTAAACCTTTGGGCCAAACTGTTTCTTTCCTGTATCTAGTCTAGTATCTACCATAGCTCAAACTGAACCACAAAACATTTTTTACAACCCTAGCATGGTGAGTGCATCAACACTGACCTGATGTGGTCTTACTTCATGGCACATCTGTACAGGACCTGTTGCTTGAGGTGCAAATTTAACTTCCATGTTTCTGAGAAATTCCAATTACTCACTGTAGACCAAGTATACAGACGCTAGACGCACAAGTGCTGTCAGTGATTGAACTGACCCCCGCAACTCTGGCACCAATGTTGAAAGCAACAGCCAAGTGTGACAAAAACACATCGTAGGTTGCCAAATAAACAACTAACCAAATGTCTTGCAGCCTGTACCAAAGTACATTGATAATAATTTGTCACAGATGTGAAACTACTGTTTGTCACAGCTTTAAGCATGCACTGTCAGTAAGCTGCTTTTTATAATTATATAATAACCTGAAAAACTGAAGACAATGAAATTCAAAAGAATTACAGTATTAATTGGTGTAATTTATGAACAAGTGACACAATGAAGACTGGTTGCAGCCTGCAGTCACAACTGTCGGTTGGCATAACTTAAACATGTCCAGATTAGCATAACTTAGCTGGATAGTCCACAATAATAGCTAATGCCTGTTATTAATTGTTATATTAGTAAATCACACCGATGTACCAGGTAGTGATGTTACCTAATCCTGTAGGTGCAAAACACACTACAAGCATCAGACATTTTTCTGCGAAAATGTTTTTATTATCCATTGTATTTCTGCCCTAAAACATCCATGGCCCCTCACTGATGACTCTGTGCACTCGAGATATGATAATCCCTGATCACTGTGCACGGCTACAACTAAACAAACCTCATTCTATGCAGAAGATTTAGTATTATTATTATCAATGTGCTTTTTAATACACTTTCTGAGTGACAAAATTAGAACTGATGGTGACATGTGTCATGCCTTTTGTATATACTGTTAGTGTTTTTCTATCATTGTGCATCCTTTATCATGTACCGGATATATATATATATATATATATATATATATATATATATGATAACAATATGAATAAACACGTTCAAAGACAAAAAAAACATGTCATGCTGTGACACTGTCACTGTCACTGTCACTGTCACTGTCACTGTCACTGTCACTGTCACTGTCACTGTCACTGTCACTGTCACTGTCAGTGTCAGTCCAGTCCAGTTGGTGCCTGCAATGGTGTCCAGCGTGTGATGGTCAGTCCCAGAGTCCTGCTGTTCACTTATTCACAACTGTCTCATAACAGGAAATTGTCGAAAACATGTTTTGGTGACCACAATCCACAGGACAATAACTTGTGCACCAGATGCACTTTCCAGGCCACCGTCTATAGAAAACACTAATCTGTCAAATATCAAAGCTCACAACTGAATTGATACCTGTCGCCTGCAGCCAATTATGTAGTTCAATGGTCTGGCACTGTGAACGGAAGCTGAATGGAGTCAAGACAAGTCAACATTTTGCCAGAACAATCACGTTTGTTGATGGGGGGAGGGTAAATATGACCTACACTCATGGGGCACAATCACAATGGTAGTTTTACTTTTTAAATACAATTGTCAAGATACAATTTAAGGTGATTTCTTTACATGCTGACACCAACAGTTTGATTCACAAAAACATGCTATTACTTTGATATTTTTATTCCGTGGAATACTGTTTATTTGCATTACCCAGACACCTGCTGGAACAAAATGTGCACCAACGGAAGTGGTGCTTTCAGCCATGAAAATGGAGCCAATGGAAAGGTCAGAATTCTATTTAATGCTACACATTTGCAAAAACCACTTTCATGCCCAGTGTATTGAGACACGGCGGCCATGTAATGGGTAAAGTAATAGTCACTCTCAGAGATGTTGGTTTTACAGTCTGCCTAAAGGAATCGACCATTAGTGAAAGATTACCTTAAAACACTGACATGAGATGTGAGGGATGGTCTCAATGTAGCTGTCCATGGACACAGCAAACTGACATCATTTATTTAAACATTTGTGGAAACCTGTGACAATATCCTCTGACCTCGCTGTTGTGGAATCATTAATACAGCATGCTCTTGCACCAGGCACTAGCACTATGCACTGTCACTAATGAGTTGTGATTTAGCAGTACATCACTATTTTGCAATCAGTTGAAAGAGCCTAACAATCCTGCCACACAAAACCAAGATAATCACATAATGGTTGCATCATTCAAACTGCTTGTATAATGCACCTCTGAGGGCCTTTCAGTGACCAACTTCCCACGATGACCCTGAGGACTTACAGTACCTGTTATTCTTATCAAAGTCATCTTGCATGCAGTATAAAACACTACACAAAATGTACAGTATAAAACATAGAGTATAAAACATAGTACAAATACAAAAGACAAAGTACAATGCATACAGTACAAAACACAGAGTACAAAACACAGAGTACAAAACACAGAGTACAAAACACAGAGTACAAAACACAGAGTACAAAACACAGAGTACAAAACACAGAGTACAAAACACAGAGTACAAAACACAGAGTACAAAACACAGAGTACAAAACACAGAGTACAAAACACAGAGTACAAAACACAGAGTACAAAACACAGAGTACAAAACACAGAGTACAAAACACAGAGTACAAAACACAGAGTACAAAACACAGAGTACAAAACACAGAGTACAAAACACAGAGTACAAAACACAGAGTACAAAACACAGAGTACAAAACACAGAGTACAAAACACAGAGTACAAAACACAGAGTACAAAACACAGAGTACAAAACACAGAGTACAAAACACAGAGTACAAAACACAGAGTACAAAACACAGAGTACAAAACACAGAGTACAAAACACAGAGTACAAAACACAGAGTACAAAACACAGAGTACAAAACACAGAGTACAAAACACAGAGTACAAAACACAGAGTACAAAACACAGAGTACAAAACACAGAGTACAAAACACAGAGTACAAAACACAGAGTACAAAACACAGAGTACAAAACACAGAGTACAAAACACAGAGTACAAAACACAGAGTACAAAACACAGAGTACAAAACACAGAGTACAAAACACAGAGTACAAAACACAGAGTACAAAACACAGAGTACAAAACACAGAGTACAAAACACAGAGTACAAAACACAGAGTACAAAACACAGAGTACAAAACACAGAGTACAAAACACAGAGTACAAAACACAGAGTACAAAACACAGAGTACAAAACACAGAGTACAAAACACAGAGTACAAAACACAGAGTACAAAACACAGAGTACAAAACACAGAGTACAAAACACAGAGTACAAAACACAGAGTACAAAACACAGAGTACAAAACACAGAGTACAAAACACAGAGTACAAAACACAGAGTACAAAACACAGAGTACAAAACACAGAGTACAAAACACAGAGTACAAAACACAGAGTACAAAACACAGAGTACAAAACACAGAGTACAAAACACAGAGTACAAAACACAGAGTACAAAACACAGAGTACAAAACACAGAGTACAAAACACAGAGTACAAAACACAGAGTACAAAACACAGAGTACAAAACACAGAGTACAAAACACAGAGTACAAAACACAGAGTACAAAACACAGAGTACAAAACACAGAGTACAAAACACAGAGTACAAAACACAGAGTACAAAACACAGAGTACAAAACACAGAGTACAAAACACAGAGTACAAAACACAGAGTACAAAACACAGAGTACAAAACACAGAGTACAAAACACAGAGTACAAAACACAGAGTACAAAACACAGAGTACAAAACACAGAGTACAAAACACAGAGTACAAAACACAGAGTACAAAACACAGAGTACAAAACACAGAGTACAAAACACAGAGTACAAAACACAGAGTACAAAACACAGAGTACAAAACACAGAGTACAAAACACAGAGTACAAAACACAGAGTACAAAACACAGAGTACAAAACACAGAGTACAAAACACAGAGTACAAAACACAGAGTACAAAACACAGAGTACAAAACACAGAGTACAAAACACAGAGTACAAAACACAGAGTACAAAACACAGAGTACAAAACACAGAGTACAAAACACAGAGTACAAAACACAGAGTACAAAACACAGAGTACAAAACACAGAGTACAAAACACAGAGTACAAAACACAGAGTACAAAACACAGAGTACAAAACACAGAGTACAAAACACAGAGTACAAAACACAGAGTACAAAACACAGAGTACAAAACACAGAGTACAAAACACAGAGTACAAAACACAGAGTACAAAACACAGAGTACAAAACACAGAGTACAAAACACAGAGTACAAAACACAGAGTACAAAACACAGAGTACAAAACACAGAGTACAAAACACAGAGTACAAAACACAGAGTACAAAACACAGAGTACAAAACACAGAGTACAAAACACAGAGTACAAAACACAGAGTACAAAACACAGAGTACAAAACACAGAGTACAAAACACAGAGTACAAAACACAGAGTACAAAACACAGAGTACAAAACACAGAGTACAAAACACAGAGTACAAAACACAGAGTACAAAACATATCGTAAACATATTCTACACAAAACATACTATAGTCAAATAAATTTTCTAGATTTTAAAGGTGTCTAAAACAGTGTCAGAATTCTGAAGACTGTCGCTAGTCATCGTGAATGCCAACTGTCTCCACCCACCAGTGTGACAGTGTGACAGTGGGACAGTGCGACAGTGCGATAGTGCGATAGTGCGACAGTGCGACAGTGTGAGTGTGACAGACCAACCAACACACTAAACCTTGAACTCTTCCTCCAGATACCGAGACACAAGGTCAAGGTCAAGGTCCTGCTGCACTTGTAAGGACATATTCCTGATAACATCACAACGTCTTGACACAGACACGTGTTTCTGAGGTCAATCAATACTTTAATACAACCGGCCGCTGCCAATGTCACTGGACCGAAGTGACCAGTGTGAGTGCCCAGTGCCCACTCACCCCAACCCCAGCTCCACCACCTACCCATTTGTTATGTGTCAATAATAATCAATATAATCTAATTAACATTTAATATTTAAGTCACCACCGTAAAACTTTCCAATCCACAATTAAATAAAAATTATCATAGATTTTACAATTTAAAAAAGCAGTACTAAGTGATTTGTGAATTTGATCAGAACCAACGTTTTCAGCCAATATTATTCAGGTACGTATCACTCGTATGGTATGTTCATTTCAGTCATGAATGCAGACTGCACTGGTCCTAACCAGTAATATCAGAGAGGTGGTCTTTAACAAGGACATGTCCTTCAATATACCACACCAAAGTGGATTTGACAGCTGCATTAGGAGTCAGCTGGCCAAATACAAGACCAGAACACTAGGAATAACATTTCCTAAGCACGTTCCGTTGCCTACGCAGGAATAATCTCCCCTGTAAATGCTTCCATGAAAGTGGACACTGCCTCCTGATCAGCCAATATGTAATCATTATGACCAGCCCATCTCTGGCAATCTTTATCAGGCTCTAGAAGCCAGCACTAAGCAGGAGTAGAGGAGAGAGCATCTGTCTTGGAGGTGACTAACCTGAGTCAGAGCCAACTGCGTTTCTGTATCTACATCTGAATAGATGTGCTTTCTACACTTCAAAATGAGATCAAAAATTTAGTGACATGATATTTTGTGAAAGCTTTAAAACCTAGAACTGATCAGATATGTATTCTCGATTCAATTTTTTTATAATTAATGTTAAATAACTTGATCTTGTTGTTCAACATAATTATATTACAAAATTAAATTGGACTTTATATTTTGTCTGGCAAAAAACCCAGTTCTTCAGTCAACTCAAATGAGTTTCAAAATAAAAATGAGATTTTGACATTACAGTGCATCAAATTCTTGCAAAAAAGTTTTATGGTGCTGCAATTCAAAGAATTCTATCGCTCACACTTGCAGCCTGTGCAAAAAATCCAAATTTCCCGGCGTGGTATGCCATAAATGCTTTATCTTTGAGCAGCATCCTGGCACTTGGCTTAGATTACCCCTCAGAAACGACGTTACATAAGAGTAGACTACATTGTAGCAGTGGTTATTGTTATTCACCAAAAACTCAAACTGTACCAGTTACACAATGACAGTGAATAGACTTGTGACACACTGACACGCTGACACACATCACATCTAGGTCAAGTACAGTATGGTTTACATGGCCACGTCTCACTTGCACTATCAATAAACAATCAAATGTAAGACTTGTGTTGACCACAATGTCATGTCACACAGATGTCACTGGTCATTTGAAGGGCAACTGGTCATTTGAAGGGCAACTACCCTACTACCCTATGTCGCTGTGAATTCAGTCTTCATCAGACCTGGCGTCTACTACATTTGGTAGATCAATACCAATCCCATTTCAATTACACGATAACAATTCCAACAAAACGTATCAATTCCATTATATAAAATGCAAATTCAATTTGCTCAGACATACATTACAATTTTGATTAAATGTCAAAATATTATTTATTATTATTAACTTAGTTGGATTTAACATGTGTAATTTCAAATCTACTAAATTATTACGTTTAAGTATATTATTATAAAAAATACTGTTGATAGTGAAATTTATGTTACATTATGCAATTGTATTGTAAAGGCTTACCAAATTAGGCTAAAGCATGATTTGCCAAAAAATTAGTATGGGTAAAAGCCCGGTAGAGAATGCAGTCTAAAGCACTTATATAAATGTTCAGACCACAATAACTCTATATATCATAAGCCAATATAAAGCATATCTTAAACATATTTTCCACCACACCATAAAAGGTCAGACAAGCCAGATATATTCACCCAAATGTACACGTAATGATGTCCCAGCCCTCACTAGCAGCCTCACCTATGGGGGCGGGGTAAGGTGAAGTATCCGTATCCTCCCTCTGTCTACAGACAACACTGTCCTGACAGTTGCTGTCATCCACTCATCGAATAACACCTTAATCAAGCCATATCAAACACCATTCCAGGAAGCTGGGCTTCTAAATATGGATCATACCAGAGGCACATTATCAAGTATACAGAGCTGGTATGTAACCCAAGAACACCCGGGGCCAGTCTGTGTGCACACAGCATCCTGGCTCTCCATGTAGGCCCATGAATCAGGACTTCAGTTATTGTGCAATTTCTTGTATCAGCTGGGACAGGAAATCATAGTCGATGTGTTCTACCAGCCCCAAAGACTTAAAGTCACAGAGTCTTTTGCACGAAAGAACAAAACAAACCACTGACTCTGCTGAAATGTTATCCAAACATCTTGTCAACTCATTAATGGCTACACATATGGAATTACAGAGCAATTTGCTTGTGACAATGTTTTTTGTTTTGTAAACGCATCTATCAATAATGGGTTCAACATTATTTATGATGATTGCTACTTTATTGCACTACTGCAATATTTTACAGTTGCCATTTTTTTTTTAATCACCCCAACTGTGTTTTGTTAGTAATACTTAAAGTACATTTTTATCACAATCATAAAAAGGTTCATTATACAGAACCCGATGTTACTCAAATGTTGTACGAATATGAATACATTTATTTCAGGTAAAAAATACCATATACAGTTGATATATATTCAAGTATCTTTAAAAGATAAATATGTTAAACAATGAGTAGATAAAAATTAAATAAGGTTATAGGTTAGATAAGTGTAAAAGTGTAGTATAACATATAAAACAATGAGCAATATATCTGATTGTGATTTACACATGTTGAGAAACTCAATTGGAAAATAGAAAAGTTAAAAAGTGAATGGATAAATAAATTGATAAGGAAAAAAATAAACTTAAAAAAAAAAATAAACATATGCAAGACGTGATATCTATCTTACTGGTTTACAATGCACAGTGACTGTGAACATGCCAAACAATTTGTTAAAACCCACCCGACTACATGTACTCCAATAATCACAACCCTGCCCCAGACAGTGAGTGAAAAAAGTGATCAATTATTAGCACTAATATCACTGCATTGGTTCTACTGCAGCGAGACTCAACCTGCACTGAACAATACACAACACTGCATTGTACATTCCACAGCAGTCAGTGTTTGTGTCTGAGGCTGTCAGTTCAGCATCCACATCCTACATCTCAATGGATGAATTCGTTTACAGCAGACAGCAGTAATGGAAAATGAACCATCAGGAACACAGACCTGCTGATTTTCTCTATACGAGCACAGTGTGGATGGGCAGTAATTCATTTTACAGATCATAAAGTAAAACTTCTCGTAAAATTATAGAGTTTGCACCTGTCTTGAATAATGCAAACTACGAAAACAGAATTTCGCCTGCTTTATTATGTAAATCAGAGCAAAGGAATTGCATGTATGCTGTGTTGCATGTTCTTGTTATAACATCAAGTAATAATTTATTACACACGTCACAAAAAATCCAGACCCAGTACTTTCAAATAAATAATAATTTCTGATCGTCGTGGCTTTTGAAATCCAATATTGCACATGTTTAGTGTTCTGCTAAAATGACCGCGGCTACCATTAGTCTCAGTCAATGACCATGTTTACATCATTACATCTGCACTGTTTTGACTGACCTACAAACCAACAACACTAATATTTAGAAACAAGAAAACCTGCACTATTGATCAATTTTCAGCTATATAAATATTTGCAGAGTTTAGCTGATACCAATAATATCACTGACATTTCATTAAGAACACAGATACAACCAGATGATTGAACAGATACACAAGCAGATGATTGAACATATACAACCAGATGATTGAACAGATACACAAGCAGATGAATGCAAGTGTACACAAAATATGTTTACCTATAATACACTGGGATAGTCGCTGTGGTAGATTGACTCCAGCCTCCGCAAGCTATACCTAAGTCATAGTTTATTATCCTCACGAATATCTGTATCCATTCAAGTAAAGATCACTGCTCCACTATTCTGTTTAGCACAAACACTCAACGATACATTTATTCATTCCTGTCACTCACAATAAGTAGTCTAGGAGTCACACAGCATCAACAAGTCCAGTCACCAGTCCTTGGGACACAACATATTTAACAGCACGCAGACCTGCTCATGAATTCAAATAACTTGATTTCTACGGGAAGTATCCAGGCTCACGTAAATCAATACAATCAGGCATTCAGTTGCAAGTCAATAGTTCCATAATTTTCGTGATTACAAACGAGTGAACTAGGTCAATGGTGGGGTGACCAAATGTACTGTAAAGAACACACCAGGGCCTTGGCTTAGAGAGTTGTCGTCCAGCTTGATGGGCAGCAATTACAACATTTATACTAATATAAAACAACCAAGCCGCTAACGCCAAATATTCTCACAAGATGTAGATGTTCAACTGTACGTTCATCAGATGAAGGGATATCTGACTACGGTACCAATGCTGTATTTTATGGTCCCACCATAATTTATATTCTGTATATATCATTAATTCATTATTTGTGTACCGAATATTATTATTGTTACCATCAGAGGGATGTAGACAGCGAAAACTCTGGTTGTAAATATTATTGGCCACTGCCAGGAATTTACACAGCCACATATAAGGAATGTAAACAAAGTGAAGGAACATGCCTCGGAAGGAAAATAACACACAGAAGGGGAGATTCTAATACCTGTTTAGAGTGGCTACAGGACAATAGAGAATTCAGACCTGCAACACAGCAGTAACTGTGCTAATGTAGATACCATGGCTTAAAGCCAGTGTCTCAACACAACTTACTGGGTCTGTCCGACCACGCAGCATGAATGTTAAACAAATCTGATCCCTGCAACTGGGGCCATAAACACGCAGCTCAGATTATGTGATTTGGAAAACTGCGAACAGTCCTGTGAGACCTCGTAACAGTAAGTAAACTGGCCACACAGACAACATATCCAGACTGTGGGAGCAGAACATGACAATTAACAGAGAACATGAAGGTCAAGGTGACCGTACAATACAAACACCTACCTCATGGCTACGTCTGTCTTGTACTTGCAGTCAAACTGTAATCCAGCCTTGTCCACCAACTAACACCCCACTGTCACCCACGACACCTGCCAGGGGTCCCAGGCAGACACCACCAGGCAACGGTAAATATCCACCAAAACTAGACACCCCTCTTTCAGGGTTATACAGCTGTGGCAGTGGTGACAGCTACGCTGACAACCTGAAAAGGCTGAACCGAACTGACACAATGTCCTCAGTCACGGTCACATGACTCAGTGCCTGGCCGGACCCATTCAGCCAGAAACACTGACATGCGCGAGTCAAGGAAAAACTCTTTCATGCAAAGCAATCGCATGTCCTTAAAACGCTAGACCGCAGGAGCGCTTACGTAAAGACAGTCCGTGCCAGCCATGTGCTCTCTCAGTCTCAGTGTGGCTGAGCGAGTCTTATCAACCACTCTCAGTGCCCGCTACGTCACACACAGATACCATACCCTGGCAAATAAACTGTTCAAGACTGGTTGGTGACGACCGTATCCCTCCCAGAGGATCATGGGGGAAATTAATTGCGACACATTCAATCAGTGAGAGAGGACGGAGACGTGGTTATCATATGCTGAATAAATATTAGACGGCTGACTTTGTGTGAACGGAATATAAAGCAACACAAATGAACACGTGTGTGTGCTGTCATTAATGCGTGTATGTCTTCATGTGCTGGCATTTCTAAGCTTCTGTCAAGTAGACCTAATCTTCTTGGAAGTATAACTTAAAACAAAATATTAAACAAAATAAATATTCACTCATCAACTCACAGAAATATATGGAACAGTCTATTTTAGGTAAGGACATTGCCCTCTCTCCTCACACCCGCTAGACTTAGCAAGATCTATATTAAGCCACATGACAATGTCATAGTGTACACCGACTTGGCTCTGAGCTAGTGATATGGGCAGGTTTTAATTAGTTTATATTAGGCATCTAGTCCAGAGTCCAGACATGGACAGAAAGAACAGAAGGCAATGTTGCACAAGAGCTATTTTAATGGCGCAACTATTTCACCTTGAGAGAGACAGACCAGGCACGTGTCGCAGTATGACTAATCTATGTAAGTAATAAAGAGTAGTGACATGGACCCCGACGTCACCTGGATACCAACTCAACCATCACCTGAGGCAGTCGTACACTCGTTCACACAGGCATGTGTGCATGAACCACTCAACATGATTGCATTCTCACTCGACACTCAACCGGACGCTAACACAAAAACATTTGCTGGAAAGTTGTGTTTTGAATTACTTTTTAAAATGTCAATACTTGGAATGTTGTTTATACACAGTAAGGACAGGTTGACCATGACAGAGAGGACCCAGGTGGACACAGGCTCTAGACGACTTTCTCCTATTTCATACCAAGCAATGACAACATTGTACGAGAGAATAATGAGTGGCCAGTGACAGTGGCTGAATACTTCCTACAAAGGTTGAGTTAGATGACAAACATACATTATGCAGTCAGTGCCAAGCTGCATGTACTTTATGCTTCAAGGGCATGCCAATGATTCTCCTTGGCTGACACGCCGTTTGTGGACTCGGGTTCTGTCACGGTCTGAAATATTGCCACCTGTCAATTCGTATTACATGATTGTCAATGCTTGAGAAAAAAATCAATTTCTGGTGACTGGTTTTCTATTGATTCCACCAACTGTGTCCACTTTCTTTTATCTGTGTTATTTGGCACTGCCATTTATTGATTTAATATAAATACAATTTAAAAAAAATACATTCAACGTGCTTTAACCGTTGTCTTTAGAGTTTAGACTGCCATCTCATATCCAATTGTGTGATGTTTGAAAACACACGGTTAATTAATTTTATTCACACAGTGACCTGTGTTATTTTATGTGTAATATCAACAACACAAAAACAGATACATTCTATCAGTGAATCAGAACCGTTCTCCACCACTTTTCTCTGATTGATGTTTAATCCGTATGTAAGTCACTTTAACACTGCACAGGACAGCAATGCACATAATTATCTGCATTTAAAAATAAATGGTTTAATTTAGTTTTAAAAGACACAGGTCCACCAGCAAGACCTACTGACAGTTTCTTTATGAGGGTCAGAATTAAAACATTCCATTCATATTACAATCAACCAATGGCAGCATCACAAGCATTTACTGCGGACAGACTTCTCCTGCTAAACTCGCCACAAATACCTGCATCTGAAGGTGTTTTTTCAATTTCCATTTAATAACAATATCTTGGAAAAGTCATTAAATGGAAACGGACACAACTAAACTTCTTACTTGAAAGCTATTATCTAAAGTAAACATACCAATAACAAACAAAGACATCAACTACGTGTGTTCACCTGAATAAATAGTACTGAATGGGCAAGGCTTGTTATTTTGTAACTGCGCTGCACATTCATCTCTTGAGACGTTGGATGCTGTAGCCACCTCCCACCTGTGCCGTGTAGATAGGACTGAGCTGTGTTCTACTGGGAGCAACTGTCAGACCTCATTGCTAACACAGCAACTAAATAACTGTCCAATAAATACAAGTTTACCGTGTGTTACAATGAGACCACATAGAATGGCCCATGAGCTGTACTCTTCTTTTAGTAAATATAAAATGTTGTTCATACGGTTTTGTGATAACTATGTTTTGATATGTAATAAAATCAATATATGACATCTTTGCAACTACAAATATGAAAGAAATTTGACTAATTCTTGCTAAACAGCTCTGCTAAACTAAACAACAGTAATGGCTAGATCAGGCTAACATATGAATGTGTACAGAGTATTGTAGACACAGCCTATGGCATAGCTTGTGTGGTTCAATCAGGTTTGCCATTTTCTTGTCATTAAATGTCACTTTGTTTTAATAATTTAACCAGTCTAGGTGGTAAAACGCACTGAGCAGAAGACATTTACAAATCCACATTGACCAACTGCCCCAGTGCCAGACACACTGTGTGGACCCACAGGTGTGGTCAGCAGCCACCTGGTCTCTGGTTACCAGTTTCTGTTTACCTGTCTCTGTTCACCAGTCTCTCTGGTCGCCAGTCTCTGTTCACAAGTCTCTGTTCCCCAGTCTCTCTTCACCAGTCTCTCTTCACAAGTCTCTGTTCCCCAGTCTCTGTTCACCAGTCTCTGTTCACCAGTCTCTGTTCACCAGTCTCTGTTCACCAGTCTCTGTTCACCAGTCTCTGTTCACCAGGCTCTGTTCATGAGTCTCTGTTTACCAGTCTCTCTTCACAAGTCTCTGTTCCCCAGTCTCTGTTCACCAGTCTCTGTTCACCAGTCTCTGTTCACCAGTCTCTGTTCACCAGTCTCTGTTCACCAGTCTCTGTTCACCAGTCTCTGTTCACCAGTCTCTGTTCACCAGTCTCTGTTCACCAGTCTCTGTTCACAAGTCTCTGTTCACCAGTCTCTAGTCACCAGTCTCTGTTCACCAGTCTCTGTTCACCAGTCTCTGTTCACCAGTCTCTGTTCACCAGTCTCTGTTCACCAGGCTCTGTTCACCAGTCTCTGTTCACCAGTCTCTGTTCACCAGTCTCTGTTCACCAGTCTCTGTTCACCAGTCTCTGTTCACCAGTCTCTGTTCACCAGTCTCTGTTCACCAGGCTCTGTTCACCAGTCTCTGTTCACCAGTCTCTGTTCACCAGGTCTCTGTTCACCAGGTCTCTGTTCACCAGTCTCTGTTCACCAGTCTCTGTTCACCAGGCTCTGTTCACGAGTCTCTGTTTACCAGTCTCTGTTCACAAGTCTCTGTTCACCAGTCTCTGTTCACCAGTCTCTGTTCACCAGGTCTCTGTTCACCAGGTCTCTGTTCACCAGTCTCTGTTCACCAGTCTCTGTTCACCAGTCTCTGTTCACCAGTCTCTGTTCACCAGGTCTCTGTTCACCAGGTCTCTGTTCACCAGTCTCTGTTCACCAGTCTCTGTTCACAAGTCTCTGTTCACCAGTCTCTGTTCACCAGTCTCTGTTCACAAGTCTCTGTTCACCAGTCTCTGTTCACCAGGCTCTGTTCACCAGTCTCTGTTCACCAGTCTCTGTTCACCAGTCTCTGTTCACCAGTCTCTGTTCACCAGTCTCTGTTCACCAGTCTCTGTTCACCAGTCTCTGTTCACAAGTCTCTGTTCACCAGTCTCTGTTCACCAGGTCTCTGTTCACCAGGTCTCTGTTCACCAGTCTCTGTTCACCAGTCTCTGTTCACCAGTCTCTGTTCACCAGTCTCTGTTCACCAGTCTCTGTTCACCAGTCTCTGTTCACCAGGTCTCTAGTCACCAGTCTCTGTTCACCAGTCTCTGTTCACCAGGTCTCTGTGCATGAGTCTCTGTTTACCAGTCTCTGTTCACCAGTCTCTAGTCACCAGTCTCTGTTCACCAGTCTCTGTTCACCAGGTCTCTGTTCACAAGTCTCTGTTCACCAGTCTCTGTTCACCAGTCTCTGTTCACCAGTCTCTGTTCACAAGTCTCTGTTCACCAGTCTCTGTTCACCAGTCTCTGTTCACCAGGTCTCTGTTCACCAGTCTCTGTTCACCAGTCTCTGTTCACCAGTCTCTGTTCACCAGGTCTCTAGTCACCAGTCTCTGTTCACCAGTCTCTGTTCACCAGGTCTCTGTTCATGAGTGTCTGTTTACCAGTCTCTGTTCACCAGTCTCTAGTCACCAGTCTCTCTTCACCAGTCTCTGTTCACCAGTCTCTGTTCACCAGTCTCTAGTCACCAGTCTCTGTTCACCAGTCTCTGTTCCCCAGTCTCTCTTCACAAGTCTCTGTTCCCCAGTCTCTGTTCACCAGTCTCTGTTCACCAGTCTCTGTTCACCAGTCTCTGTTCACCAGTCTGTTCACCAGTCTCTGTTCACCAGGCTCTGTTCATGAGTCTCTGTTTACCAGTCTCTGTTCACAAGTCTCTGTTCACCAGTCTCTCTTCACAAGTCTCTGTTCCCCAGTCTCTCTTCACCAGTCTCTGTTCACCAGTCTCTCTTCACCAGTCTCTGTTCACCAGTCTCTCTTCACCAGTCTCTGTTCACCAGTCTCTGTTCACCAGTCTCTGTTCACCAGGCTATGTTCATGAGTCTCTGTTTACCAGTCTCTGTTCACAAGTCTCTGTTCACCAGTCTCTGTTCACCAGTCTCTATTCACCAGGTCTCTGTTCATGAGTCTCTGTTTACCAGTCACTGGTCACGATTCTCTGGTCATCAGTCTCTGATCACCAGTCTCTGGTCACCAGTCTCTCTTCACAAGTCTCTGTTCCCCAGTCTCTCTTCACCAGTCTCTGTTCACCAGTCTCTCTTCACCAGTCTCTCTTCACAAGTCTCTGTTCCCCAGTCTCTGTTCACCAGTCTCTGTTCACCAGTCTCTGTTCACCAGTCTCTGTTCACCAGTCTCTGTTCACCAGTCTCTGTTCACCAGTCTCTGTTCACCAGTCTCTGTTCACCAGTCTCTGTTCACCAGTCTCTGTTCACCAGTCTCTGTTCACCAGTCTCTGTTCACCAGTCTCTGTTCACAAGTCTCTGTTCACCAGTCTCTGTTCACCAGTCTCTGTTCACCAGGTCTCTGTTCACCAGGTCTCTGTTCACCAGTCTCTGTTCACCAGTCTCTGTTCACCAGTCTCTGTTCACCAGTCTCTGTTCACCAGGTCTCTAGTCACCAGTCTCTGTTCACCAGTCTCTGTTCACCAGGTCTCTGTTCATGAGTCTCTGTTTACCAGTCTCTGTTCACCAGTCTCTAGTCACCAGTCTCTGTTCACCAGTCTCTGTTCACCAGGTCTCTGTTCATGAGTCTCTGTTTACCAGTCTCTGTTCACCAGTCTCTAGTCACCAGTCTCTGTTCACCAGTCTCTGTTCACCAGTCTCTGTTCATGAGTCTCTAGTCACCAGTCTCTGTTCACCAGTCTCTCTTCACCAGTCTCTGTTCACAAGTCTCTGTTCCCCAGTCTCTGTTCACCAGTCTCTGTTCACCAGGTCTCTAGTCACCAGTCTCTGTTCACCAGTCTCTCTTCACCAGTCTCTGGTCACCAGTCTCTGTTCACCAGTCTCTGTTCACCAGTCTCTGTTCACCAGTCTCTGTTCACCAGTCTCTGTTCACCAGGTCTCTAGTCACCAGTCTCTGTTCACCAGTCTCTGTTCACCAGGTCTCTGTTCATGAGTCTCTGTTTACCAGTCTCTGTTCACCAGTCTCTAGTCACCAGTCTCTGTTCACCAGGTCTCTGTTCATGAGTCTCTGTTTACCAGTCACTGGTCACCAGTCTCTGTTCATGAGTCTCTAGTCACCAGTCTCTGTTCACCAGTCTCTGTTCACCAGTCTCTGTTCACCAGTCTCTAGTCACCAGTCTCTGTTCACCAGTCTCTGTTCACCAGGTCTCTGTTCATGAGTCTCTGTTCACCAGTCTCTGTTCACCAGTCTCTGTTCATGAGTCTCTGTTTACCAGTCTCTGTTCACCAGTCTCTGTTCACCAGTCTCTGTTCACCAGTCTCTGTTCACCAGTCTCTGTTCACCAGTCTCTATTCACCAGGTCTCTGTTCATGAGTCTCTGTTCACCAGTCTCTGTTCACCAGTCTCTGTTCATGAGTCTCTGTTTACCAGTCTCTGTTCACCAGTCTCTGTTCACCAGTCTCTGTTCACCAGTCTCTGTTCACCAGTCTCTGTTCACCAGGTCTCTGTTCATGAGTCTCTGTTTACCAGTCACTGGTCATGATTCTCTGGTCATCAGTCTCTGATCACCAGTCTCTGGTCATCAGTCTCTGGTCACCAGTCTCTCTTCACTAGTCTCTCTGGTCACCAGTCACTGGTCACCAGTCTCTGGTCACCAGTCACTGGTCACCAGTCTCTGTTCGCCAGGCTGGTCACTAGACTCTAGTCTTCAGCTGGGCAGAGACCTTACTGCACTTAACAGGATGTGACAGGATTAACTTTACCAAGAAACTGTGTGACAGTCTCGTGTCGTCACCTGAATATCAACCCAGGGTGCCCCAGACAATGTTAACTCACAGACACGAGATCATGATATCAACAGTGGTGTGAATTGTCCAGCTAGTTGTGCCACTAGTTGTGCCGCTCTGAACAGGTTGTATAGTAAGTTCTGCCACATAGTGCATATTTTATTCAAACCTTTGTTCACTGTGCAGCCACCTTGTGGGTGCCATACATTGCTGCCTCCCTAGAGCAGAAGCCTTGTATGTGATTTGTTCACAATCAGCATAACCTTTAACCCAGACCAACAACGGAAAGTGTCAAATTTCATGGTGAATCAACTTCTTGCTGCTACACATCTACAGAACTACCGGGGTACACAGACTAGCATTCAACCTGCCCCTGATATACGTCTACACATACATTGCCGTTTCTATATATGTACCTATCAACCACTGGGAGCTGGGAAGTTTCCTCTGGGACCTTCTCCGATTGTCAGCCTTGATTAACAGAATGTGCCAAGTCTCCTCCTGACCTTTGCGTGAGCCGGAGACAAGATGCCAATCTGGTGGTTCTTTTCAATCTCAGACGCCCAATCAAATTCTGGAGATGTCTTCATCTATCCGCATCACGGAAATTAGGCTACTGCCAAGAAAATCGCGGGAATATATTCACCTCGTGTCTACTGGTGCACACGGTGGAACAGAATCTACGAATTCATATAGTATTTCAATTTCAAATCCCAACATGTCCATTTTGGTTAGAGGATCAAATCAACATGTAATGACAACATCAAGGAGCGATGACATCATCAACTGAGCAAGTTTCAGAATCTTACCTGATGTTGATCTTGTTCTGTTTGTCTTGCAGCGTTGTCATGGCGATCCTGCCTGCTGGGAATGCCATAGCAACAGCTAATGAGGTCGAACCCACGAAGCTTTCCTTTCCTCCGGCGATATCCCACTTTCACTTTCTGATGACCTCTCACCTTCTGACTAGCTCTGCCAGTCTGCAGATTAGCATCAGGCTTGTTACTATGGTGATGCGGGCCAGACACCACCTTCTGGCTATTCGGCAGCTTTGCTGGCTTGTTCGACTTCTTTGATTTAGCATCACTCAAGACTGACTTCTTTCCACGTTTCTTTCGTGACGCTTTTGTATTGTCATCACCGCTGCTGATCTCACTGGAGACAGAGCCATTCTGTGTGACCGTAGAAATACTGCGTGGAAGTCTTGCCATAGTCAGTTGGCCGGCTTTTTGGTACTCCGGATGTTGACTGGTGAATCCCACATCGGAGGGACCTATCCACAAGTCACTGTGACGTCTCTGTGGACCAGCGCTCACCTTGTGCACGTGGCCTGCTGCTGGCTGGTGCAACTGCTCCTCCAATCTGTCCCTTTGGCCTCTCTGTCCATACTCGGGCTTCTGCATGCGATTCACCTGGTTTGGTAAGCCGTACTTCTGGTTATCAGGTTTCTGGTGACACTGTGAGACGCCGTGTGAACTGTGACCTGCGTTGACAGAGTCACCAGGTGCCTGTTGCTGTGTCAAGGAGCAGTGCTGCTGGAAGTTGCTGTGGATCTCCTGGAAGGAGTACTGGTTGTCCCACAACCTGCCTCTGGGGCGCTGGAAGCTGTTCCTCCTCCGTGGTGGCACTGATATAGGGTTCTGGGGTACAGGGAAACTGTCCTTAAGTTCTGGAAGATGGCACTTATGATCCAGCGACATACACTTGGCTTTTCTGGGGGCGGGTCTGGGGGGAAGAGGGGTGAAGGCCGACTTCAAGGGCCTGTTCTCATAGTCATTGTATGCACCTCCAGGGTTCCTTAGGGCGTTTCCAAGTTCTGTGCCCCTGTGTTTTGGGGAATGACGACCGATTCCTGGCATACCATATCCAGGACACAGTAAACCATCATTCCTATCCAGAGACCTGTCATGGGTCTGGCTAATGGCACCTCTCCCTTGCTTGTGTGTCATGTTCGGTGACCAGGACTTGTACTCAAATGGATCACGTCCCTGGCAGCTGGATGTCCGTCTTGCTGTCGGGTGACACTCTGGGAAGTTGTGAGTGAGTCCTGAGTCAGTGTGAGTTGACTTGTAGGAGGAGCCAGGACAGTCCTGCCTCTGGTCATGAGACACTTGCTCCACGGAGGCATATCTCGCTCTGTGTAGATCACTCCGAGGTGACATGGCAGTTGGCACACCATAAGTAGCTGCGTTCACGTTGTAGTCAGATGTGGACAAGTGCCTGGTCTGACCCACAGACTGGGTCTGATGGTGAACCGAGCTGCCCCTCGCCCCGTGGACACTGACGGCTCGGTCTACACCCCAACGTCTCTCCTTACTGGGAGCATGCTTACTGCCTTGAAGACTTGGATGAAGTTCTGGTGATTTGTTCACGCAGTCAATCGAACTGGACCTTGCCTGCCTACAGAGGTACGTGGGCTCAGACAGCCTCTTTCCCGCAGCCCTGAAAGGGTTTCTGGGATCTTGTGCCTCAGGCTTTCCTCCAGGTCTGGCTTCATGTGTGCTCTTCTGGGAATCCTGCCGAATTTTGGTGTGTTCCAGAAAAGTGGAATTCTGGTCAAGAGACTTAGTCTTCTGGTGTCGACTTTTCTTCTCCTGCAGAGTTGGCGCTTGAATGGGCAGGAACTGAGATCCATGCAGGGTTCGCTCCCACGGTTGGGTCCTCTTAGGAGTAGGTGCCTTTGAAGCATGTGGATCACCAGCAGGACAGAAGTCTGGATCCAGACTACGGCCACGATCCAGAGACATCGACTTTCACTGCTGCAGCAGTCCTTCTGGCTCCATGAAAACGGTAATCCGGCTCATGCACGTGGCTCTGACTATCTCGAAATGTATATTTTCGTTCAGCCGGCATGTATTTGCAATCGTAATGTCCAGACTCAATGACCACTGTCTTTGACGGTGCTGCTGTTGTCTCCAGCCGCAACTCACACTCTCGCCGAAAGAACTCAATCGCTTTCTTCCTGCTGAATGAAAATATCTGGTTGTCCTGATTAACAGCTCCATAGCTGTTCCTGCGAGGCTTCTCAGGCCTCGACATTGCTGCAGTAGGCACTCAACACGCACAGGTGGAACTACTTCCACGTGCAACGTGACTGTCAGTTACGAATGGAACCTCAAGTCCTGGACTCGGGTTCCAAATGAGTCTTGCATATCAAGTCTAGTAAGACAACTTGTCTTATGAAATGTATGCACTTCTATTTGTTTTCTGTCTTCGACCTAGTTCTTGTGCTTCAGAAGACTTCCCTGTTATTGGGACATTTTGTCCACACTTCTGTTTGTTCTGCAGACACAGCGTCAACTCTCAGGAGAAAACACAAGAACCACAGTCAACACGTAACCAGTTGGCCAACCTCAATTCACGTCTTGTGCGTTCAGTTGTGCAGTCAATGTATCAGTGACACATTGTGTGGACATTTGGTGTTATTCCTGGAGGCAACGGACGCTAAACACTTTAGTTGAAGAACACTAACCAAAGGTCGCATCTGACAGCATCTCACGCATCAACTTAATCGCGCGAGACTACTCATATCTTCAGCAACATACACGTGTATGCTGGTAAACATGTCTTTTGATGGTCAGAACACTGTCACTGTCAGTGTCATTGTCACTGTCACAACATAAGTGATCACAGCAAGATGTGATCACACATCTTTGCTGACCCTGCCGTCAACTTGAACCGCCAGAAATATGGGAAAAACCTCCCTTGTGTCTTGCTCCTAGCAACAGGTGTCTTCCTAACTCAACTCAGACATCACATCAACGTCCTTCCACAGAATCCTTCTATTAATCCCCGCGTGCCCAAAGAACATGCCAATGACATATCCTGCCAAGTATTCACTGTGTGTCCACTGACTGAGCTCCAGCACAACTTCACTCTGACTCAAGTTAAAAGGCAACTACACTGACGTCCCACTCGACAACTCAAATGTGCGTGTTCATGGTGCATGGCTGGCCATAGACAGCGTGGCTGGCAAACGAGGGCCCTCAAACAGACCCTTCAAATGTTGACGTGAAATACACATTTAGACAGAGCTGCACATGCAAACAAAATATGATGGAGTGAGAGGTACAGAAGCTGGTTTGCATAAATTTAATCTTGGAAATCAGACAAACAGCAATACGTTTGTGTAATGTCTGACTCGCATTGCCACCAGAGCTTTTTTACAGACAGTCACTAAACATGGCCAAACACTAAACCAATAACTGAAATATGTTTAATCATGTATTTAAAAACAGCATTAATATAAAAAATATTACTATTTATTAGCAAAAGCTATTCATTTGGAATGTTTGTTAAATGAATTAATATTAGAGTTTCTATAGGTCAAATATGAAACATACATATACAGTGAAATGTGTGTGGACTAGAACCCATGAATGCACTGATGTAATGACAAAGCTAATTTTTACTTTCTCATAAATTGTCAGCACAAAAAGACAGAACATTTAATAAATTGTTTGGTCATACACAGACTGTGAAGGAACAACATTATATGCAGTCATTCAAACACGCCACATGACACAGCCCAGCAACAGACAAAACAACAGTCCAGCGACAGACAAAACAACAGTCCAGCGACAGGCAAAACAACAGCCCAGCGACAGACAAAACAACAGTCATGACAGAAAAAAAACATCCCTGCGACAGACAAAACAACAGCTCAGCAACAGACAAAACAGCCCAGCGACAGACAAAACAACAGCCCAGCAACAGACAAAACAACAGTCCAACAACAGACAAAACAACAGACAAAACGACAGTCCAGCGACAGATAAAACCACAGTCCAGTGACAGACAAACCAACAGTTCAGTGACAAACCAACAGCTCAGTGACAAAACAACAGGCCAGTGTCACAGACAAAACAACAGGCCAGTGTCAAAGACAAAACAACAGCTCATTGACAGACAAAACAACAGCCTAGTGGCACAGACAAAACAACAGTCCAGTAACAGACAACCAGCAGTCCAGTGACATCACAGACCAAAACAACAGCCCAGTGACAGACAAAAACAACAGCCCAGTGACAGACCAAAAACAACAGCCCAGCGACTGACAAAACAACAGCCCAGTGACAGAAGAAGAAAAAACAGTCCTGGCACAGCCTGCACACACAGTTTAAGGTGCATAAAATGTGTTGCTGGTCAACAAACAAAAGTAGATTCACAATAAGATGAGACTTCATCAGTGAGAGAGAAAATAGATCTCTCCTAATCAAAGCAAATGCACACGACTCGACCAATCAACTCAGAGCGACTGTAACCTGCGACCTAACCTGGCCGTGCACAGTCATCGCTTTGTTTGATCTTCACAACTTCAATTCGCGGAGAATCTTGACCAGTGTAGTTAGTCTTGTAGCAGTTGGACATGTCCTGTGAGAGACTACACAGATGGGACTAAATAAGTCCGTCACTGGTCAACTACACAGACCATACGTCAATAATGTGACATCCTCAAGTGTCACATCATGACTCATTATTTATGTCTCATTTACTTCATCACATTCAACTGATCAACTTCTTGGTTTCAACCAAACTGAAAAAAATGTAAGCTACCAGGTAACTAAATCTCTTCTGAAATGTTTAGTTTTCCTTCAGTGTGACAGCTCATTTTCACAGACAACTTTGCAGCATCGCATACTGTTACCATATTGCAAGCTGAAAAAGTATGCAATAAATCAACATTGATGCTATATTCGACTGAAAAGATAACAACCGTTTCTTATAAAGTTAACTTTATCGTTTATAGTTACCCATGGTTTTTTTAATACACTTTATAATCTGACTACTTAGGTACATCAGAAACATTTGCATCAACTTGCTACCATCTGTGAAGGCATCAACTTGCTACCATCTGTGAAGGCATCAACTGGCTACCATCTGTGAAGGCATCAACTTGCTACCATCTGTGAAGGCATCAACTTGCTACCACCTGTGAAGGCATCAACTTGCTATCATCTGTGAAGGCATCAACTTGCTACCATCTGTGAAGGCATCAACTTGCTACCACCTGTGAAGGCATCAACTTGCTACCATCTGTGAAGGCATCAACTTGCTACCATCTGTGAAGGCATCAACTTGCTACCACCTGTGAAGGCATCAACTTGCTACCACCTGTGAAGGCATCAACTTGCTACCATCTGTGAAGGCATCAACTTGCTACCACCTGTGAAGGCATCAACTTGCTACCATCTGTGAAGGCATCAACTTGCTACCATCTGTGAAGGCATCAACTTGCTACCATCTGTGAAGGCATCAACTTGCTACCATCTGTGAAGGCATCAACTTGCTACCATCTGTGAAGGCATCAACTTGCTACCACCTGTGAAGACATCAACTTGCTACCATCCTGTGAAGGCATCAACTTGCTACCACCTGTGAAGGCATCAACTTGCTACCACCTGTGAAGGCATCAACTTGCTACCACCTGTGAAGGCATCAACTTGCTACCATCTGTGAAGGCATCAACTTGCTACCACCTGTGAAGGCATCAACTTGCTACCATCTGTGAAGGCATCAACTTGCTACCATCTGTGAAGGCATCAACTTGCTACCATCTGTGAAGGCATCAACTTGCTACCACCTGTGAAGGCATCAACTTGCTACCATCTGTGAAGGCATCAACTTGCTACCATCTGTGAAGGCATCAACTTGCTACCATCTGTGAAGGCATCAACTGGCTACCATCTGTGAAGGCATCAACTTGCTACCATCTGTGAAGGCATCAACTTGCTACCATCTGTGAAGGCATCAACTTGCTACCATCTGTGAAGACATCAACTTGCTACCATCTGTGAAGGCATCAACTTGCTACCACCTGTGAAGACATCAACTTGCTACCATCTGTGAAGGCATCAACTTGCTACCATCTGTGAAGGCATCAACTTGCTACCACCTGTGAAGGCATCAACTTGCTAACACTGTGAAGGCATCAACTTGCTACCATCTGTGAAGGCATCAACTTGCTACCACCTGTGAAGGCATCAACTTGCTACCATCTGTGAAGGCATCAACTTGCTACCATCTGTGAAGGCATCAACTTGCTACCATCTGTGAAGGCATCAACTTGCTACCACCTGTGAAGGCATCAACTTGCTACCACCTGTGAAGGCATCAACTTGCTACCATCTGTGAAGGCATCAACTTGCTACCATCTGTGAAGGCATCAACTTGCTACCATCTGTGAAGGCATCAACTGGCTACCATCTGTGAAGGCATCAACTTGCTACCATCTGTGAAGGCATCAACTTGCTACCACCTGTGAAGGCATCAACTTGCTACCATCTGTGAAGGCATCAACTTGCTACCACCTATGAAGACATCAACTTGCTACCATCTGTGAAGGCATCAACTTGCTACCATCTGTGAAGGCATCAACTTGCTACCATCTGTGAAGGCATCAACTTGCTACCATCTGTGAAGGCATCAACTTGCTACCATCTGTGAAGGCATCAACTTGCTACCATCTGTGAAGGCATCAACTTGCTACCATGTGAAGGCATCAACTTGCTACCACCTGTGAAGGCATCAACTTGCTACCACTGTGAAGGCATCAACTTGCTACCACCTGTGAAGGCATCAACTTGCTAACACCTGTGAAGGCATCAACTTGCTACCACTGTGAAGGCATCAACTTGCTACCACCTGTGAAGGCATCAACTTGCTACCATCTGGAAGGCATCAACTTGCTACCACCTGTGAAGGCATCAACTTGCTACCATCTGTGAAGGCATCAACTTGCTACCACCTGTGAAGGCATCAACTTGCTACCATCTGTGAAGGCATCAACTTGCTACCATCTGTGAAGGCATCAACTTGCTACCATCTGTGAAGGCATCAACTGGCTACCATCTGTGAAGGCATCAACTGGCTACCATCTGTGAAGGCATCAACTTGCTACCATCTGTGAAGGCATCAACTGGCTACCATCTGTGAAGGCATCAACTTGCTACCACCTGTGAAGGCATCAACTTGCTACCACCTGTGAAGGCATCAACTTGCTACCACCTGTGAAGGCATCAACTTGCTACCACCTGTGAAGGCATCAACTTGCTACCATCTGTGAAGGCATCAACTTGCTACCACCTGTGAAGGCATCAACTTGCTACCACCTGTGAAGGCATCAACTTGCTACCACCTGTGAAGGCATCAACTTGCTACCACCTGTGAAGGCATCAACTTGCTACCATCTGTGAAGGCATCAACTTGCTACCATCTGTGAAGGCATCAACTTGCTACCATCTGTGAAGGCATCAACTTGCTACCATCTGTGAAGGCATCAACTTGCTACCATCTGTGAAGGCATCAACTTGCTACATCTGTGAAGGCATCAACTTGCTACCATCTGTGAAGGCATCAACTTGCTACCACTGTGAAGGCATCAACTTGCTACCACCTGTGAAGGCATCAACTTGCTACCATCTGTGAAGGCATCAACTTGCTACCATCTGTGAAGGCATCAACTTGCTACCACCTGTGAAGGCATCAACTTGCTACCATCTGTGAAGGCATCAACTTGCTACCATCTGTGAAGGCATCAACTTGCTACCACTGTGAAGGCATCAACTTGCTACCATCTGTGAAGGCATCAACTTGCTACCATCTGTGAAGGCATCAACTTGCTACCATCTGTGAAGGCATCAACTTGCTACCATCTGTGAAGGCATCAACTTGCTACCACCTGTGAAGGCATCAACTTGCTACCACCTGTGAAGGCATCAACTTGCTACCATCTGTGAAGGCATCAACTTGCTACCACCTGTGAAGGCATCAACTTGCTACCACCTGTGAAGGCATCAACTTGCTACCATCTGTGAAGGCATCAACTTGCTACCATCTGTGAAGGCATCAACTTGCTACCATCTGTGAAGGCATCAACTTGCTACCATCTGTGAAGGCATCAACTTGCTACCATCTGTGAAGGCATCAACTTGCTACCATCTGTGAAGGCATCAACTTGCTACCACCTGTGAAGGCATCAACTTGCTACCATCTGTGAAGGCATCAACTTGCTACCATCTGTGAAGGCATCAACTTGCTACCATCTGTGAAGGCATCAACTTGCTACCATCTGTGAAGGCATCAACTTGCTACCATCTGTGAAGGCATCAACTTGCTACCATCTGTGAAGGCATCAACTTGCTACCATCTGTGAAGGCATCAACTTGCTACCATCTGTGAAGGCATCAACTTGCTACCATCTGTGAAGGCATCAACTTGCTACCATCTGTGAAGGCATCAACTTGCTACCATCTGTGAAGGCATCAACTTGCTACCATCTGTGAAGGCATCAACTTGCTACCATCTGTGAAGGCATCAACTTGCTACCACTGTGAAGGCATCAACTTGCTACCATCTGTGAAGGCATCAACTTGCTATCACCTGTGAAGGCATCAACTTGCTACCACCTGTGAAGGCATCAACTTGCTACCACCTGTGAAGGCATCAACTTGCTACCACCTGTGAAGGCATCAACTTGCTACCACCTGTGAAGGCATCAACTTGCTACCACCTGTGAAGGCATCAACTTGCTACCACCTGTGAAGGCATCAACTTGCTACCACCTGTGAAGGCATCAACTTGCTACCATTTGTGAAGGCATCAACTTGCTACCACCTGTGAAGGCATCAACTTGCTACCATCTGTGAAGGCATCAACTTGCTACCACCTGTGAAGGCATCAACTTGCTACCATCTGTGAAGGCATCAACTTGCTACCATCTGTGAAGGCATCAACTGCTACCATCTGTGAAGGCATCAACTTGCTACCATCTGTGAAGGCATCAACTTGCTACCATCTGTGAAGGCATCAACTTGCTACCATCTGTGAAGGCATCAACTTGCTACCACCTGTGAAGGCATCAACTTGCTACCACCTGTGAAGGCATCAACTTGCTACCACCTGTGAAGGCATCAACTTGCTACCACCTGTGAAGGCATCAACTTGCTACCATCTGTGAAGGCATCAACTTGCTACCACCTGTGAAGGCATCAACTTGCTACCATCTGTGAAGGCATCAACTTGCTACCACCTGTGAAGGCATCAACTTGCTACCACCTGTGAAGGCATCAACTTGCTACCATCTGTGAAGGCATCAACTTGCTACCACCTGTGAAGGCATCAACTTGCTACCATCTGTGAAGGCATCAACTTGCTACCACCTGTGAAGGCATCAACTTGCTATCATCTGTGAAGGCATCAACTTGCTATCATCTGTGAAGGCATCAACTTGCTACCATCTGTGAAGGCATCAACTTGCTATCATCTGTGAAGGCATCAACTTGCTACCATCTGTGAAGGCATCAACTTGCTACCATCTGTGAAGGCATCAACTTGCTACCACCTGTGAAGGCATCAACTTGCTATCATCTGTGAAGGCATCAACTTGCTATCATCTGTGAAGGCATCAACTTGCTACCATCTGTGAAGGCATCAACTTGCTACCACTGTGAAGGCATCAACTTGCTATCATCTGTGAAGGCATCAACTTGCTACCACCTGTGAAGGCATCAACTTGCTACCATCTGTGAAGGCATCAACTTGCTACCATCTGTGAAGGCATCAACTTGCTACTGTAGGCATCAACTTGCTACCATCTGTGAAGGCATCAACTTGCTACCACCTGTGAAGGCATCAACTTGCTACCACCTGTGAAGGCATCAACTTGCTACCATTTGTGAAGGCATCAACTTGCTACCACCTGTGAAGGCATCAACTTGCTACCATCTGTGAAGGCATCAACTTGCTACCATCTGTGAAGGCATCAACTTGCTACCATCTGTGAAGGCATCAACTGGCTACCATCTGTGAAGGCATCAACTTGCTACCATCTGTGAAGGCATCAACTTGCTACCATCCTGTGAAGGCATCAACTTGCTACCATCTGTGAAGGCATCAACTTGCTACCACCTGTGAAGGCATCAACTTGCTACCATCTGTGAAGGCATCAACTTGCTACCATCTGTGAAGGCATCAACTTGCTACCATCTGTGAAGGCATCAACTTGCTACCATCTGTGAAGGCATCAACTTGCTACCATCTGTGAAGGCATCAACTTGCTACCATCTGTGAAGGCATCAACTTGCTACCATCTGTGAAGGCATCAACTTGCTACCACCTGTGAAGGCATCAACTTGCTACCATCTGTGAAGGCATCAACTTGCTACCACCTGTGAAGGCATCAACTTGCTACCACCTGTGAAGGCATCAACTTGCTACCACCTGTGAAGGCATCAACTTGCTACCACCTGTGAAGGCATCAACTTGCTACCATCTGTGAAGGCATCAACTTGCTACCATCTGTGAAGGCATCAACTTGCTACCACCTGTGAAGGCATCAACTTGCTACCACCTGTGAAGGCATCAACTTGCTACCATCTGTGAAGGCATCAACTTGCTACCATCTGTGAAGGCATCAACTTGCTACCATCTGTGAAGGCATCAACTGGCTACCATCTGTGAAGGCATCAACTGGCTACCATCTGTGAAGGCATCAACTTGCTACCATCTGTGAAGGCATCAACTGGCTACCATCTGTGAAGGCATCAACTTGCTACCACCTGTGAAGGCATCAACTTGCTACCACCTGTGAAGGCATCAACTTGCTACCACCTGTGAAGGCATCAACTTGCTACCACCTGTGAAGGCATCAACTTGCTACCATCTGTGAAGGCATCAACTTGCTACCATCTGTGAAGGCATCAACTTGCTACCATCTGTGAAGGCATCAACTTGCTACCACCTGTGAAGGCATCAACTTGCTACCACCTGTGAAGGCATCAACTTGCTACCATCTGTGAAGGCATCAACTTGCTACCACCTGTGAAGGCATCAACTTGCTACCATCTGTGAAGGCATCAACTTGCTACCACCTGTGAAGGCATCAACTTGCTATCATCTGTGAAGGCATCAACTTGCTATCATCTGTGAAGGCATCAACTTGCTACCATTTGTGAAGGCATCAACTTGCTACCATCTGTGAAGGCATCAACTTGCTACCATCTGTGAAGGCATCAACTTGCTACCATCTGTGAAGGCATCAACTTGCTACCACCTGTGAAGGCATCAACTTGCTATCATCTGTGAAGGCATCAACTTGCTATCATCTGTGAAGGCATCAACTTGCTACCATCTGTGAAGGCATCAACTTGCTACCATCTGTGAAGGCATCAACTTGCTACCATTTGTGAAGGCATCAACTTGCTACCATCTGTGAAGGCATCAACTTGCTACCACCTGTGAAGGCATCAACTTGCTACCACCTGTGAAGGCATCAACTTGCTATCATCTGTGAAGGCATCAACTTGCTACCACCTGTGAAGGCATCAACTTGCTATCATCTGTGAAGGCATCAACTTGCTACCATCTGTGAAGGCATCAACTTGCTATCATCTGTGAAGGCATCAACTTGCTACCACCTGTGAAGGCAGCATGTTCAACTGAATATTATTTAATGTTATTGTTTACAACAGCAACGACATTATCAGTATGACCTCGGTGAACAACATTCTTTTGAAGATTGAAGAACACAAAACTCTTATTTCCAAAACAATAAAGATTAATGGGTTTCACAAATATCACTCTTACACTTTAATCATTAATGGAGAATCGCAACAATCTCCTGGGATGTTGGTGGCAACTGTCCTGTAGGTCATTAAATCTATACTCGGCTACAGTTGCCCTGGTCAACCGTCTGAGCAGGCAAAACCCATGCAATGACACAATATTGGTGAAAAACATGTTGCTGATTAGCAGACATAAATGTGTCTACACTCTACGGAACAGACTGAAATAAGACATGAACACTGCACAGTGGGTAGTGTCTTGGCTTACGTAAATAAGAGGTTTGTTTGAACGCTCGGGTCAAGTTGTGGTTAAACTCTGTATGTGCCATTAAACACATGAGACACAGTGTACATCACTTCAGACTGCTACAAGTACAACATGTATCTAGCTTATAAGAGCAGTATCAAGTATACAGTGTATCTAGCTTCATTGACTACCCCCGCAACGACGAGGCTGGAAACAGGGAACTACAGTGTATAAATGCCCGATACCAAAGTCGTCTTCTTGTCACTGAACAATACAGGCTATTGTTATTTGTCACTTTGTGCTCACTGTTCACGTAGATGTGTTTTTGACAAGTACACTTATAGTATGTCACTATACAAAACATAATAAATTAAAATAACTATATGGATGGTGTTTACTACATAATAATACAGGCTTTTTACCATGAAACCTCTAACTAATAGTTACACAATGTGCTCGTGGTACAGAAACATATAACAATATAAATTAATTTACATAATAAATAAATAACAAGTAAATATATTAACAAGTCACTAAAACATGTAGTAAATAAATCTCGCTACTGTCCACCCCATCAGCTTGTTTAAATAAATAATTTATTACAATCTTCAGATGATGTTTAAATAAATCACAGTATTGTAAAATCAGCCACAGGCCATTTGGCAGAACCAGCTTTTGTCCGTAAGGATATATTTCATTTTTTCCTATTACTTAGACTTTGTGCAAAGCGATAAAAAACATATAGATGACAGATCAGGCTACCTCAGTCAATGCCTTACATTAGTGAGACAGAGTGAAGTAGCTATGACACTCTACTGGCATAGCAGGTAGACAGTGCATGTATACATGGATATATATACACCTGCCAGACTGGCACTGGCCTGTCAGAACGGAGCAGGTTTTATACATGCAGTGCACCATAAACCACCAGTAGATGAAACAGACCTCTTTTCTTCTCCAGTATCACTGCCACTGCCACTTGTCCCTGAGCAACTGTCAGAACATGACTCAGTTTCCACTGGGTGCATCATCAGTAACATACTTCAAAAGCAATATTGCTTTTTTAATTAACTGATAATTACTTGAGACGTTAGGTGATTTTACAATAATGTTAAACAACTGTATCTTCGTTTCTCCGTATGAATTTCTTAAATAAATTTATTTTTTAGAAAATTCAAATATATGCAAATGTACCTTTTTATAGAGTTCAAACTTCTAAACTCACTGTCAGTGCTTCAGCTGCAGGTGTTTACAAGCCAAGGTTCCTAGACCTTTACATTCCAAACAGTGAAGACCTACACATTACAACAGTCATTTGTAGCACTTCCGGAATGGCTTCACACTAATGTGGAAATGTCTGATGCATTCAATATCACATCTCAGACACCCCAAACAACAGGCAAGCGGTCAAGTTCACTGGTCAATTTTCAACATTTATGTAATATGATGACCAGCTCACTCAAAATTCCAGCCTTTGAAGCGACTGATACTGGACAACACTGGACATATTTGACATTGTTCAGTGGTGTGGTCATGGAGAAGACGCCAATGAGGCACAGGCTGTGACGGAGAGTCAAGGACAGGTCCAGCCAACTGTCACACAGGACACTGACCGATTACAAACTTTCATAGTATCAAATTCATCCAAAGCTTCGCACTCTCACCTAGGCCCCTGGCACAGGTGCCAGTTGGCAAGATTCAATTTTCTGATTAAATAGAATTTCATAGATACAACTCATATTCATTAAAACATTTTTATGACTGAAAGTATCCCATACTGTGATAATTTACAACATCAGTTGTGGCAATTAATGTTTAAGCAAGTCACCCTGTACACATGTACAAGTATGTGTACACATGTGTACAAGTATGTGTAGTGATTTGTGTACACAACACACTACACACCACTGTCCACTCTATGGTCACTAGTTGACAGTACACAGGGCTGACGCTCAACTGTCTCACCTGCACTGCATTGTGGGTGATAATTTATGCAATAACACAAAGGCCTGTACTCACCATGGCTTGTCCCTTCTCCAGCTGAGAGATGGGATCCTGAAACAGAAAGCGAGACAAATAACCCACTATCAACATGAAACATCAATTAGTAATTACTTTGCCACCAGGAGCAGCACCAGCATGGCTGATTTCACCAGGTTTCTACCAGGTGTCAGCACTGGTGCAAGCCTGCTGAAAATGTGAACAGCTCTAGATTGACAGCAGACTTCTGCTTATGGATTATCTATTATTTGTAATAAACTGCACTGTTACATCAAAGGTTATCCATCTGATAAGTGCAGTTTGTTATTTTCCCAATGTTATCAAGCAAACCAGTGCAGCTATTTATGAAAGGCATCGTAAATAACAGTGAATGTATCAGTTTATACAATGCCAAGAAAACAAAGGAAAACTTCTTATATTATGTCACCATCAACATTTGCAGTCGTGTATACGTGACAATACAGACAATAATAAAATCAGATAATGTTTGATGGGCCAACTATAATATGGCAGATACTATTTGACGGGCCACACTGGTAGGTCCTGTTGTAATCTAATGAACAATGACAGTCCAGGAGGCAGCAACCTAATTCATGCAAAATTGAATACCTAGATATACTGAAACTGAAAACAAGACTTCAAATGAGATATTTATGAGATGGTCGAAATACAAATGCACCTACTAACCTGAGCATTGCAAATCAAGTCATTAACTAAATTAATAGCCATTTTATGTCTGTGGCTGAATAATAATCATGTCATAAAGTCTGCATTATGCAACTGTGCGAGAACTAGGACCTAACGTCACCTGACATGTGACGCTGTGATTGCTGTACTGCCTCAACAATCAGAACACGTTTTTAAAACAATTACCGTCATAAAACATTCCTGTGAACAATAAAATAGGATTACATACGTAGCAACTCGCAGTCAGTGAAATAAAACATCCCAAAAAGGCCAGACAGTGTCCGGTTCACCGAGACACTCTTACGTTACTTTTATGGTTGGTGTATTTATCGCTGGTTTATTTTCAGACACATGTACAACTGTTGGGATCCCAACTGTTTTTATCAGTGGTAAGACTATGGGTGCATTTATGTGTTATGGTTTTGGTTATTTTCACAGTATAATTGAGCAAATATGTATTATAGATGGCAATTAACGTTACACAATGTTTACTTGATGTTTGTGTACACTGCTTGAAGTTGTTCACCCTAGACCTATACTCAACTAGTATAATTTCCTAGGTATGCAAATAGTTGAATAAAATTAATGATTACATACAATCAGGAAAATTTGAAAACAAGCCACTAGATAAACATGGGTTACTGACATACACAACACACAAGTGTGTATGTCAGTATATATGTGCACACATAATATAACTATGACACACTACAATCAGTGTGCAATGTGCCTCTGTCCAAGTTAGCTAACAAAACGTACACAGATCACAGAACACATTACCTATGAAAACATGCCACCTGTTTCTTGTTCGTCTGTGAAGTCAGTGCTGTGTTCTCACTGCACACTTAACACGCCAGCACTTATCTGCAGCCACCCAACAAACAGCTCCAGCAGGGGCAGGCCACAGGTGACAGACAGTATTCACGCCAATGCACTGGCAACACAACTGTCACCCAATGGACAAATGACTCTGCTATGTTTCTGGTGTCCAGACTAGGTCAAGCTGACATGAGAGTGATCGTCAGAGATACTTTATATTCAGATCCGTAACAAAATGGGTGGTTCCCAGGCTGCGGCTAGACTATGGGGTGAGGGTGGTGAAGGAGACAAAACCACATGTTCACCTGGATGATGATCACATTTCCCCTAACTCCTCTTGATGGTGCATGTTAGAAATCAATCAATGTTATGTCAGTCAAACTGTGCTGGTTCAATGTGTCCCCCCAGGCTCAGTTACTACTGTGAGACTGTCAAACCTACTCAATGACATCTACCTGACTACTCTCACCTGCTGTGCAGGTGGCGGGTGGAAGTGTGAAGAGGGGTGAGCCTAGCTGCCCATTAGTTCCATGCCACAATTTAGTGTTTGTGGATAACAAGTTATATCAAAAGGCACCACTTATCTGTGCCAGGTGCTCAGTGCTATATGAAATAAAATATTATATTATAAAACTTATAATTTCCTGCTGATCAGTGATAATAATAATAATTATTTATAATTAATTAAACTCGTTTGCGCGTGCGAATGCAGTAAGTAAAGTTTATAAACATTCACATGCACAAACGCGCGATTTAACAGTATTTTGTGTAAAGCTAACTTATACAGCAATTATACGGTAACTGCAGAGCCGCTGAAGAAATTGCCATCAAGATTTGCACGTTTGTTTTGTGAGTTTTCTTCATTAGAGGAATGCAAGTCAATTTTTGTAACACAGTGTATGTATAATATGTTAGATATGTGAGAAGTTTGGTGGCTGTTGGTAGTCGTTTTCATGGTTAAGTCAAACCAACCCGGTCATCTGACATCCGCATTGTGTCTGTGAATATAAATTCCAACAAATCCATTGTTATTGTTTCAGTTCTGGTTGATTCAAAGGGTAAAAAAAGCCAAAAAGCCAGCCAGCCAGCCAGCCAGCCAGCCAGCCAGCCAGCCAGCCAGCCAGCCAGCCAGCCAGCCAGCCAGCCAGCCAGCCAGCCAGCCAGCCAGCCAGCCAGCCAGCCAGCCAGCCAGCCAGCCAGCCAGCCAGCCAGCTGTTAGTTTATTTCACAGTCCTCCTTCAACTCATTGGCAACACAATTGGTCAGAATTATGGCCATGAATAGAACTGCTTGTATATAACTGTCTCCCAAGATGCATTGTGACTGGGAGGCCCCAGAAGATGTGAGGTCAGTCTAATGACCAGCCACTGCAGTATTGATTAGTGTCTATAATGAAAGTGTGTTTACGTAGTGATTACATGTCCCTCTGCCCTGCTGCTGTAGAGACCAGACACCCACATATCTCATGACACTGTTACTTGGAGTTATAATTATTACTCAGACGTGAACAATTAATATTTATGCAATATCAGAATCACTGATGTTATTTCCACCAGCAACTTATGGGAGACTTGTAACTGAGAAATGCCTATGATGGTGGTATTGATTTCTTGTGGTAAAGATCATTCAAGTTGCCTGCCCAATTAGGTATTAATTACCTGAGGTGACCAGTGCCCCCTTCTATTGTCACACCTGCAATTGTTGACTTGTGACTACAGCAACTGCAGATGTCACTGAAGCACAGTCATTTGTGTGATCAGATTCTGGGACCTCTGAGTGAGAGACTGGGCATCAAATGATTAACAGTGGCAGAGCTTGTAATCTACAGTTATTATGACATATCTAGTGGTGTAATCAAAGAGCATGTTATTGTGGCATAGTGGCATAAGTTACAATCCATGTGATTGCTGCTTCAAGGAGAAAGCAAGGCCACAGAAGGAGACAAGCTAACTGTACCAGAGCACACAGCTAACTGTACCAGAGCACACAGCTAACTGTACCAGAGCACACAGCTAACTGTACCAGAGCACACAGCTAACTGTGCCAGAGCACACAGCTAACTGTACCAGAGCACACAGCTAACTGTACCAGAGCACACAGCTAACTGTGCCAGAGCACACAGCTAACTGTACCAGAGAATCAGCTAACTGTACCAGAGCACACAGCTAACTGTACCAGAGCACACAGCTAACTGTACCAGAGCACACAGCTAACTGTACCAGAGCACACAGCTAACTGTACCAGAGCACACAGCTAACTGTGCCAGAGCACACAGCTAACTGTACCAGAGCACACAGCTAACTGTGCCAGAGCACACAGCTAACTGTCCAGAGCACACAGCTAACTGTCCAGAGCACACAGCTACTGTCCAACTACAGTTACTTACGACACTATCTAGCTAACTGTACCAGAGACAAGTAATGTGCCAGAGATCAGCTAATGTACAGACACAAGTAACTGTAGCTTCAGAGCACACAGCTAACTGTACCAGAGCACACAGCTAACTGTACCAGAGCACACAGCTAACTGTGCCAGAGCACACAGCTAACTGTGCCAGAGCACACAGCTAACTGTGCCAGAGCACACAGCTAACTGTACCAGAGCACACAGCTAACTGTACCAGAGCACACAGCTAACTGTACCAGAGCACACAGCTAACTGTACCAGAGCACACAGCTAACTGTACCAGAGCACACAGCTAACTGTACCAGAGCACACAGCTAACTGTACCAGAGCACACAGCTAACTGTACCAGAGCACACAGCTAACTGTACCAGAGCACACAGCTAACTGTACCAGAGCACACAGCAATAGAGAAGTATTTCAAATACTAAATAAAAACATATCTACAAGAGGACATAGATCAGCTAGAGACAGCTCAACAAAGCACAACAAAGCTGATTCATGAACAAAGAAATCACAGCTATCAATACCACTGCTATTACAATGTAGGTTCACATCATTGAGACAAGTAGAAACAGACCATATTAAAAAAAATAGATTCTAAAGATACTGACAGAAATATTTTCTTATGCCTTAACAAGGTGCTCTGAGAACACATTGCTATGGTACAAGGTTCGGTGTACAGGGTCTACACGTTAGATACCAGAAAGTTCTTACTCTCACACATAATTCAGAAGAATAGATGATTGGAAACAAAAGTTAAGAATACAACTGACTGCTCTCTGTTGTCTCATGGGAAGTCAAAGGCATCCTGGCATACATGTTATACCACAAGGAGCTTGTAGTGTGACTGTTTCTAGTTTTAACAGAATGATTTCATGAAACATGTAACCAGCTTATTTTAGTCTAACTGCTCCTACAAAAGGTAAGTTCTTATATAGTGCTGTATCCAAACCCAAGGATTGCTCAAAGTGCTTTACACTTTACTTCCCTGACAGACCTGTTCAATCAGACACCATCTCAATGTCTCTGGGAAGCATCCAGCCATATGCTACAATTAATGCATGAAGGCTGTTCGTACGCATATCCACTACCGTCTATAGCCAGGTACTCATTTATACAGCTGAGTGAACTCCAACTGAGTCCGAAGCTCTACCCCTGAGCCACTGCACTCTACAACTGTCACATGTGTACACTGACTGTTTTTACCCCCCCTCCCACCAATAAATATATCTAGACTAGAATTATGTGCATGTTTATAAAGGTATGTAGTTTTGCTATTTGAGTACATTTGACATGTAAATGAACAATATATTTTTCTTAACAGTCGAAAGCATGCTTATTTAAATGTCTTCCGTTGTACCTCTGTCACCATGGCTCAGTCTGGCTCACAAATAATACCTGGTAAATGCAATGTTCAAGTTTTATATGTGAAGATTATATTAGTTGTGTAATAAAATATCATATAGATGCTGCTGCTTTTCTTGCATGGGATTATTTGCAACATATGATAGATAATTACATATCAGAACAAATATGAAAATATTATACCTAGAATGCAAACAAATTACTGAACATCATATTTTATCTATGACTGTCTTTTTGATATATACAGTGTATGCACACAGTGCATTTATCGTGCCCGTAATCAAAGCCTCCCACAGCCCCACCCATTCTAGAATGTATGTCCCCCTGATGAAGGGACACCCTCAATGTAGACACTTTTGCATGGATACAGGAGAGTCCGTTGAAGAGGGGGACTAGTATATATAAAAGCCATGTGCTTTATAACGTGAAATAAACTACACACACACTGTGACACCATTTTATTTCAAGGCATAATTGACAATATCAAAGACTTTGGAAGCCTTTTTTGCTCACATCCACCGAGATATCTATACATCCAAATGACAGGTGGGTGGGTTTCTGCATAACGCTATGAAACCACCACATTCGTAGTTCGACTGGAGAAACTGGCCGTGGTGGAGAGACGTCCATCAGGTGTTGTACTTTGTGGAATACATATACAACTCAGACCCAGAATCAATCACAATGAAGGTCAGTGAGTGGGCCTGCAGCTGGTCAATTTATTGACCAGTTGGAGCAGTGACCTAACATCTGGGTCAAGTGCTTCACTGATTACTTCACAAAGATTATGTAACATGCACATGCATGCACACTATGCATGCATGCACAGTTGTCAGTTCTGTACATAAACCCTTCTGTCCCCCCCACCCCTCAACCCACTCGGCTCCCAACTTTGCCACCCTCATCCTATAGACAGAACCAACTGAAGACCCTAAATGTAAACTTGTACCCACCATACCAGTATCACTGCGGCTGTGATCATGCAGACCCAACATCTCTTGAAGTGAGACGGCAGACATAGGTGTGTGTGACAACGGCAGGCACAGAGACAGTCATTATGGAGGGAGAGCACTTCTGCACAATAACAGAACTTGGGCCCACAAATGCCCTGATCTGGGTCAGTAACAGAGCCATCCCCTGCCGTATTGATCTTTACTGATTCATTACGAGCTGTGCTTACGTAATATGTAGGTCACACAGTGCTAATTCATTACTTCCCAATAAATACTGTCATAACTAATTAATACATTTACTTGTTATGTTGCACTGAATCGCAGCAGACACATCTTTGCATGAACTCAAACAGTACAACTCACAACTACGTACATTTAAACTAGGGAATATTGTTCATAACTCCAGCATTTGGTTATGTTGTAAGTAATCTACAGGCAAAATAGTAATTATACCGCCAAAACCTGAGCCATATCACATGACCCCAGTGTATGATCAAGACCCAAATCCATAGATGATGGGTCGAAATGTCGTACATTTAAAATACTATGCTACAAAATTAGTAAAATTCTTACAAACCTTTTTACTTGCTTTTCCTGTTTATAATACAAATACGGCAATGAGACCACTATTACACATCACACATTCCTGCAACATTCCTTGAAATTCCCAACATCTCAGAAATCAACTAAATGTTGAAGTAATCAAAACGAGAACTTTTTTGTAGAAAAACACAAAAATACAGGAAGATACCTAGCTTCATTTTAACTGTGACTTTGAACTGTTGGTGTGCTCAGTTCAATGGTTGTGTTGATAATGACAATGCACACGTGTGACCAAATCACAAGTCACTGTGTGAAAGGCCCAGACCCCAGCATATTGACCACACTGACCAAAGAACCATTTGATATGACAACATCCCAGTCAACCTGGACAGTAGTGGACACAGTATAAGACCCGGGGTCACAACAGTTATTTATTACTGAAAAACCATTAATTTCCATCAAGTCTACACCGCAAGTTTACTCTCACAAAACATCACATCCAATAAAACTTGTACTAATTAATTATATGATATGGTTTTCATTTACTTGTGACCAGAATCCAGTGGGTCAAGCTGCACATACCAAGTAGTTCAGTCAGGCCAGTCTCTGACCATAAACACTTGACCACATGAATAATGACCAGGAACTGCCTTCAACTGACCAGTAGATCTGGTTCAGTAGGCCACCATGTCAGGCCACTCTGATGTGGTCAGTCTAGCAGTGGACTGTGGCTAGTACTGGCTAATGTGGCTATAACTGCATGTCTGTGATTTGCCTACAGTAGAAGGCAGCACTCTCATGATCAAGGGACTGGGGTCATCAAAGCTGATGTCCTCAGCTGAGGTCAAGCACTGTATGGTCAAGTACCATGGTCAAGTATGGTGATCAAGCTCTGTGGTCAGGCACTGATCAAACTTTTTAGGCGGAGACAAAATTTTGTCCAGCAATTTCTGTGCAGGTCATACACATGTTAAGCAGACATGTTTTTTTTTTACAAACTATTCTCTTTCTGTAAAACAAAATTATTTTAACTAAAAATCTTTATTTTGATATTGATCATTTCTGTGTTCACAGTACAAGCACTGAACACAGACATGCAACTGTTATCCAAATGTCGGCTTCCATGCAAATTACAGCCTATTTAATCAGGCTGAAACTCGCATGCAATAAACACTGTAAGATATCACTTAATGCGGCAATGTGCTCTGATATTGACTAGTTATAGCTCTGCCCTTTTACACACCGTTAGAGAAGTGCTCTTAAATTGCCTGTATCAGACGAACCCAGCAGAAGAGAGAAGTATTCTCAGTAGAGCCATAATTACATGTCTCATGTGGAGTGAGGAGCTTACAGCTCTTGTGAAGTACTTTCAGTGTAGGAGGGTTTAACTACACCATCTACCACACGTTTACAGGCTTGTTCAGACACAAGACTGCACAGTCAGAGCACATACTCAAATTAACAGGGCACCTCAGAACTATTATTATTAAATATACTACCCAGGATTAATAACACAATTTAGTGATTTTAATACCCTTAATTACTGTAACTGTTGTGAATATGAGGCCACAACATTCTTGTAAATGTACATCAGTTCATTTTTTCTGAAGGCAAATAACAGTTACATTTATCTGTTTATATTTAGAAAGATATGACATAGTAACAACAATAATACTTACATTAATGATATTTAAGAAAACAACAGAACAAATTGTTGACTTGATATGAAGAAAACATTTATGATTCAAAGTGACTGAGTGGGCTCCACTGGGAGATAGAATGTTCAATAAATTCTTTCTACAGACAGGTGCAATGAACAAACTGAAAGCACACAATCAACCAAAGCAGCAAACCAAAAGTGCAACTAGATGTAACTGCACAAACCACTAGAACAAACCGAAAGTGCAACTAAACGGTAATGCACAAACTGCTAAATCAAACGAAAAGTGCAACTACAGGGTACTGCACAACCTGCTAAAACAAACCAAAAGTGCAACTACAGTGTACTGCACAAACTGCTAAAACAAACCAAAAGTGCAACTACAGTGTACTGCACAAACTGCTAAAACAAACCAAAAGTGCAACTACAGTGTACTGCACAAACTGCTAAAACAAAGTGCAACTAGAGACTGTTACAAGTCACTGAGCAAGCCACTGTGCCTACAACACACAACTACAAGACTACCGCTTACCGAAGCCAAACTAGCCGTGCTATGATCTTTGCGCTTCCTAGATGTGTTAAGAGAGCAGCTAGGGAGGTCTACCCCCCGCGTCATGCCCTGCGTCGTCTCCGCCTGACAACAACCACGCAACACAGTGACACAGTCGTCAGATCGAATTGAACCGAGCCAAACTGAATTTCATGGCAAGAAACATTAAAAATGGGTACATTGGACCAATCTTAGACTTGTTTATGGAGGCCAAAATGTACAAATGATAATACACAAATTTACATAATAAATGCAAAACAGACACATTTCAAGGGATAAATATAAAATAGGTACAAAGAATGCCAACCAGGTAGTATTTATATCAGTCTTTTGAGCATAAACACTAGTACATGTAGTTGGAATAGTGAAATATGACGACAAGTATGCTGTGTGTGTGTGGGGTATGTCTAAATGTTACTTTTCCTGCATACATTCAGTGAGTGGTTGCTATATATGATAACAGTGAGAAACCAATCAAACATGCAGTGAAAATTATCTAGCCACTGTAGAATAGCCTTTAACTTTGTCACATTCAATGCACAATCATACAGTGACAACTTCCAACAGAAGAGCTGTGCTCATGCCACCATGTATATTTTGCATTAGTTTCACTCAACCAACTGTCGGTCGGCTGTGGAACTACGCCGAGAAGACAGTCTGGTGACTTAGTCAGCGTTTGTTTGTTTATCCGTGTGATCTATGCAGTGCTGCCACCTCACAGATACTGGTTAATCCTGCCGTAATTCTTATTTTATAAACAACTCTAAATTTGAATCACAGGATATCAATATCTTATAAAAGTATATTGTTATTTTAATTTTTATTTCTTACTTGGCCTGAGAGCCAATCAGCGTCCCTACCCTAATCTGAGGCCTAACTAATGCAGAGCCTTTCTTTCCCCAGGCAGAGTTGAGGGGCTTAAAAGTGCTGCCACTCCATGGAGCCTGGGTAACCGAGGCTAATTATGTATTGGTTTAAGTAAATTAAGTATCACAATTATTTCCCGTGCAGATGACACTGTGTGAGCCTGTATAATGTGGACACATAGATTTGACCATATGACTATGTATATGACTGTGTACCTAAACCTTATTGACATGGACGTTGCCTTGCTCAGATTGTTGCCTCGGTGTGTTACACTGCAAAATCTGGAGCCTTAATTGCTGGATGATGACCAGAATTGTGAACATGAATGGAAATCAATGATTACTCCTCACTGGAAAACCAATAAGCCTGTGTATCCATGACTGGGTTAGTTTCCTCCAATCTGCCCTGAATTAATTGACATGACAACAACAGGCAGCTTAACAGTCTTTATAGGAACTACCTGGCAGTGGTACCATTCTATAGAGTATTTAAACAAGTATTTTAATGTGTTTATTGTTTTAAAAGTAATAAAAAAAATAAGTTTGATGTGTTTCTCTGGCAACGGTAAAGAGTGCGGCTGCAATTGACTGGCTTCAATCAATGCATTTTATGTTGGAAAAAATCATAAATATAATAGTTCTCAACGGATTTGTTTCATTGTTGTTTTAGTTAGCAGCTAATATATGATGCTACATTTGTCTAAACGGCGAAGTATATCCATGCCATTATTATCTGGCAACAGGAAGAAATGTTTATTTTTTTAGTTCAATTTCAGACACAAATATCCCCATGATTTTCGTTTTTTACAATATTATAATTTGATTATGATAATGCTATCTTTTAGCGTTAAAATGATGCATCGTTCATATTTTATGACCAATAATTGCAAAGTTATTATTTTTATAGCAACAGTATGCTAGAGGATTGTTATTGGTCACCTCCATGGTTAAGGTAATTTTAGCACATTACATGTACAGAAACAATCTTCCAAAATATGTCTTCACTGTGTGCAATCCATTTATAAAACAAACTTTGTTAGAATTGCAACTTTATGACCACTGTCAGACCCGTGTCAGTTCCGGCAGTGCTTTTTAATTATGAGTTTAGTGCAAGTTTCAACAAACTGGTAAATATATAACCTATTGTAATAATAAATGCTAATTGGGTGTCTGCCACACATTTTCTTATATGGAACAGTTGATCACCTGAGCTCCTGCATCCAACACAGTACTAGACATCTAGCCGGTGGCCACAGTAATTGCCTGTAGCATAGTAGGCGGGACACTCCATTGTGAATCTTGAAAGACGATTTTTTATCTAGCCACAGCTGTTTGGAACTTGGGCAATTTGAGTCACCAAAGTGTTGCCTCAGTTACACACGAGACCCTGCTCATGTAAATTATGTTCTGCACAGTAACTGCAGCTTGGCTGAATTTGAAAAATAAACCTGAGGTGCTGGAAAAACACACCTGTCAAGGTAGGAAGTGCAAATTGCCTGGGGTGGCCCAAGTCGCAAGATATATTACAATGAAGATATACTATTTTAAGTCTGTGTGTACTGTGTTAAAGTAATGGGCATAGGGTAGTTGTCCCATAAAGCTTTATCATTATTAACATCATTAGCTATTCTACATACAAATTGAATCACTTAATCCATTACACATCTGCATCCATTTCATAATGATTTCTCAGAAAGTTGAGGTGGCTTTGCGTGGGACTATGACAGCCCATCTATAACGTCCATGATCTCATGACCTTCACCTTAGACAGAGCTGTTAGCCATCATGTTGCCATGGCAACTGCAGCAGTGATATTTGCTTGACCCAAGCCCACCCGTGTGTTGACCCACTGGTCCAGCAGGACAAAGGCAGTTACTGGTCAAGCATCTAAACCAGGCCAACTCTCAGTCTGAGGTCAAGCTGCCTAGAACAGGGAGCTCTTCTACAAGGACAGGGAGCTCCCCACAGGGACAAGGATCTCTCCTACTTAGACAGGGCAACTCCATGGCAACAGGGAGCTTTTCTTCTCCAGAGAAAGGAGCTCCCTAGAGGCACAGGAACCTCCCTACAGCACTAGGGAGTGCTACAACAGAGAGCTCTTGTACAGGACCTGGGTGCATTCCAGCAGAGATAGGGAGCTCTCCTACACATGACTGGGAGCTCAGCTGTGACAGATATTGTCTTTCCACAGGGAGCTTCCCTGCTCCGGACCTAACCAGCAAATTACGTGAGAACCTCGTAGAAACTGACATGCAAATAATTTAAAATGGTGTAACTTTTTGAGAATATTTTTTAATCTTTCCACGTTGTGACTGGGCAAAGAATTGGTGACCTTATTTTTAGTGCGGATTGTACTAATCTGTCTTGACCTCAGACATTTGACACATGATATGTGGTCATATGACCTCATGTCAGGTGACTGGCGAGTACACCACACCTTGCAGTGTCCCATGAATCAAGTGAAATTCTACACTGACACCTGACGCAGTGACAGGTAGGACAAAAGCCAGTTAATGACTTAATGTCACTGGCTCTCAGCATGCAGGAACACACACGTGCTGCAAGGATAATATAGAACTGTTGTTCATTCTCAGGTCTAAAAAAGTATATCGATGTTTTAACCAAGCTCGACGCATACAAAAAGTATGCATTATTTTAACAGATAAATTAATTTGTTCTTAAAGTGTATTTGTCTTTGTAAAAACTGCTTTATTTCTATTTTCCAAAAAGACATTTAAATACACTGGCCAGCAACCATTCACAATGCTACAGTGGCCCCATCTGGAGGGTGGCTCACAACTTATCCACTAGCTCTGTCGGTGAGCAACAAACATGTAGCTGACTAAAAATAACTACACTTGTATTTTACGGCATCTCATGTGGTTCTCCAGGTAAACGACGAGGACAATGTTGTAAGGAGACAGGACACAAGAAGACATCTGAGAGATAATGCCGAGGCATGGAGAAAATATATATAACATTCATATAATATATAACATTCATTCTCACCAACTGACAAATAGGATTCCAATTAAAAATAGCAACACAGTAATAATTTTCTGCAGAGGAAATGACAGAAATTGACACATCAAACAACCAATAAAAGTTTGTATTAGATCTATAAGTTGCTGACTTGCTGTGTGAAACTGAAATTGAAACACCAGAGTATCAAAAGCTCTGTCATGACATCAACACGAAGCTCTGAATGTGTACATTGTAAGGAGCTATAAATAGTTTTTGTATTTCCCATGCACCATCAACAGGGTGAGAGATACACTAAACACAAAGTGTCACCTGTGTGCACTGGACAGTGTCACCTACAATGGACACTGGACAACCAGCAGTTGTTAACCAAACAAACCAGTATATTTGTCTTGGCAGCAGCCATTGCATAGACACAGTTACAGACAGTTACAGACAGTTACAGACAGTTACAGACAGTTACAGACAGTGACAGACAGTGACAGACAGACAGACAGACAGACAGACAGACAGACAGACAGACAGACAGACAGACAGACAGACAGACAGACAGACAGACAGACAGACAGACAGACAGACAGACAGACAGACAGACAGACAGACAGACAGACAGACAGACAGACAGACAGACAGACAGACAGACAGACAGACAGACAGACAGACAGACAGACAGACAGACAGACAGACAGACAGACAGACAGACAGGTCATACCAGCCTGAAGGCATTGCCACATATCAATTCAACACTTCACAAAATCTTCAAAGGTATTAATAAAACTGACAAAAAACACTGATCAACGTTAAATCGACTGGAAACTAAAAGGAAACATCAGTCAAACTGCAACATGTTGTGCGATGATGCCAAAGTCCACTTAGATGAATGCAATCCACTACGGGTTCCAAATAAACTCTCAGCACTCAGTAAACCATCTTCACAAATCAAATGATGCCAAAAGCCTGGGTATCTTTATTATTATTATTTTATTATTATAGCCTACATCACCTAGCTCAATTAGTTAGCCTAGATGTATAAGCTACGTTTCTGTTAAAAAAAATGTTGATAATTAATTAAGGTAATTTGACCTTCCCAATCTAAGTTACAATGTATAGATTTGGTAATCTCTGATTACGACACTCACACCACAAACAACTATTGACCTTCATTTGAAGCCACCACTCCTGTAACCTGAGTCAGTCAGTCCCTGCCCTGTCTGTGTGAACAACACAACTGGTTTTTATACAGAAGTGGTACACATTGATTTTCCCTTTCAATGATCCAGCTTAGCATTTTGATCACATCATAAATTTTGTTCTTTAAATCAGTGCTCAAACAACTGGGTTCTGTATTACTATGGGGGACCACATAGCCGTGTACTTGTACAGTGTTTTCCTGGGCCACCTCACGGATTTTCTAAGCCACCTCATTCAAAATATGCCAAAGTTGCCACCTCGTAATTATTTCTTGCTACCTTTTATTTGATTTCTACTTCCCATGGAATAGGTTAAAACATCCTACAGAATGAACATTTTGAAGGTAGTGTTTTAAATAGTGCTGGGAGGCCACGCCCCCTCATCCACACAGTCTCGCATCACACCTTCAGTGCTCACTTCTACAGCCTCGCCCATCATTATACTCACGGGAAACACTGCTGCTCATACACGCGTAGCCTTCTGTACGTGGCATTTAGATGGGATGCACAATACTATTACCCACTTCCCCGTTCACAACTGGATATGTCGAGAGTCCTAGATATCCTTGACAGAGGAGCATCATTTAAAAATCAATGTCTCCTTATCTATGTGCTAGGAACCAGGAAGACAAGCAACGGCCAGCTCCTGACTGTGACCCTAGATACACAGTAGACCTCCAGAATCTCACCTCATCTGTCTGCATCAGCACAGACACATTGACAGCTGAGAAACTGATCAAAAACACATCAGAGTGCTACAAACACACATGACACCCACTCTCACCCTTCCAGTGATTAACTCTGATTATCCAACAAACCACAGGCTTACAGCTTGACCTCAGAGAACTGTCACTAGATTAGACTGTCACTTATCTAAATGGGATGAAATAACACAGGTTAACCCTACCACTGCGACTGTACATGTAGGTAGTCACACTAGGCAGTGCTGGAGACAAACAGGGCCCTCCCTACACAGTGGTACTGGTCAAATCACGGACGTCGAATCACTCACTGGTCAGTCCCCAGACCTTGTGGCACGTTTCTGTCTGATTCTAACATCTGCGGAATAATTTAATCTCTGCGAGATTTATCACTTCAGTGGCACTGCCTATATTAGCCAGCGAAAATGCAAATAATGTCATGCGAAGTAGGTAACTCTAAGCACAAGACATCTACAGACTTGTTGAAGCTTGTGTGCTTGGAATGGGGGGGGGGGGAATTTTTTGTTTACTTTCTGACCTAACCATGAAAACGACTTCTGACAGCTGCCAAACTTATCTTCACATATATGTTATGTACACAGACACTAGATTACAAAATAAAATCATTTACATTCCTTTCAAGAATACAATTAAGAAACCAAACTCGTGCAAACCTCGACACGATCTACGACAGCTATGCGGATCTCGGCGCTTACTGTAACATCGATAACTTATCACAGACATCGTTAAATAAATTACTTTCACAAATTCCGGTTTAAAGTAACTGTAATCCTAACTAAGCCTAAGCTGACTTCAACTAATCCTAAACTTACCTGAAACCCTAACCTTAAACCTTAACCCGACACTGCTAACAAAAGACACCTCGACATAATATCGATATTACAGTAAGCTATGCATAGCCATCACCGACATCACCACCTTGCCAGCGAGTTTTACGTGAGTTTGTTTTGTGAAGTTTATTTGTTTAAGTAATGTTAGTGATTATAATATGTTGTAACCTAGTGTGTGTACACATATAGGATACGTGAAGATTTTTTGGCGGTGAATCCGTTGTTTCACAGTTATGTCAGAAACTAAAAGACATGAAAGAAAATATTCGAGCGATATTCATTTACATAGCGGCGAATTTTCTAATTTAAAATCGAATAGCGTGAACATTTTCAAATATTCAAAATTTCGAATACGAATTGAATATTCGTCCCATCCTTAATCCACCCAAGATAATTTGTCAGTCCTTTTCGAGTAAAATGGAGAACTAAAACTAGTCCTTACCTACAACCAGAATGATGGCAAGATAATCCTAAAACATCTTTATAAAAAATGCAAGGTTGTTAACTCCAATTGTAATATGAAAGTGAAATCTGGCTGCAGTCGACTCAAAATCTCACACATCATTCGTAATTGATCTGTCCAATTAGAAGCGTGGTTATCATCCTCACTGACACACTGCCAAACAAAACTGTAGTAACCTCATGGGATATATTGTTCATGGCTCCAAGATATGATTATGTTGTTAGAAATTAACTTATTCTGGAGCGTATCTTTGTGAAACGTACTACACTTCGACTCATCAGCTCGTGATCAATGCCTACAGCTGATGGGTGGAAGTGTTGTATGTTTCACAAAGATGTGCTACAAAGTAAGTTACTTTCTTGCAGTAACCTTGCTCACTAATCAGTAGAATATTGACAATCAAATAGAAACAATTGTTACACAAATGTCACAACTTGACATAATAAAATCTCTTAACTGTACAGAAATAAGACAAAATTTAATTATTTCTTTACAAAACCATTTCTTTTCAGTATTTCTTAGGGGGAGGGCTGAAAAGTTTGAACAATCACTGGCCAAACAAAACAACTTACCATTTAGAAGGCATGTGATCATGATTTCATGAGCATGGAGCCATGATATATTTTTAATAATTTTTTAACTGGGATGTAATTGAACACTGGGTACTGCCATACAGTATTATGTTCAAACTGCATTTGGTTTGTCTAGCTCCTATCTACTCAATGTAATTTTTTATTTGTTCTTACTCACTTCATGAACAGACATTTCTGTGCAGACACATGAGTGTGGTGCCACATTATTTATGACAAGCATTATAAAATAAGCATAGATCAACAAGCCAGTTGTATACATGTACGAAACAAAAAGGTAAGTTAAGTTACGACAATGTTTAACAAATGAGTCGTTTAAACGGCTTGGTGCAGTATATGTGGAATGCGCCAGAGATTAGGAATTTCCAATCTGATCCCTGTGCAAATGTTTCAAATTGAAAAAATCAAACCAGCCGTTGACTGCACAGTATTGCTGTGATTTGTTGTAATCACATATTTATATTTATCAATACATATTTATGTAAAAACACAGCAGGGCCAATTATTGGTCAATACAATATTTGTCAATAACAAATCTAAGCCAACTAATTGCTTCTCTTCCCTTGCCTTAAATTTGTGACAGCTAAATACATGGATAATGAAAGGCAGGTAAATTACCTAGGTAGTGATATTTAACAAAATCCGGAATACATGTACCTGGTACTAGGATTCAAGCATTGATTCAATGCTTGAACTCTGCATGTTAAAGATGGGACGATTATTCAATTTGTATTCGAAGTTTCGAATGTTTTTCTGCTATTCGACATTCAAAGCTATATAAAAAAATATTCCTCGAATATTTTCTTTCATGTCTTCCACCGCAAAATCGGTCCCAGGCGATTCATTACTTTCTGACTTAACTACGAAAAATATTACAACTGCCAAACTACTCCTCACATATCTTATATGTATACGTACACACACTAGGTTACAAAATAAAATCACTAACATTACTAAAACATCACAAAACAAACTTGCATAAAATTCGCCAGCAATACGGTGTCATCGCCGTTGGTGGCCGCTGCATGTAGCTCACCGTAATATCAGTACTGTGTCGAGGGGTCTTTTGTTAACAGTGTCGGCTTAAGGTTTTGGATAAGTTTAGGATTAGTTGAAGTTAGCTTAGACTTAGTTACGGCTACTTTAGGGTTAGCATAAAACCAGAATTTGTGAAGGTCATTCATTTAAGCAACGCCTGCAATAAATTACCAATGTTACGGTAAGTGTCATAGATCATGTAAAGTTTTGAGCATGTTTGTTTTCTTAATTTTATTCTTTACAGGAATGTAAATAATTTTATTTTGTAACCTTGTGTGTGTGTATGTACATAAGATATGTGAGGAAAAGTTTGGCTGCTGTAAGAAGTTGTTTACATGGCTAGGTCAAAAGTAAACAAAAAGATCAATGCGTATGGCCACAATGCCGATGACTCCGGCATGGACTTGCCCACGGGATGATGGTGCGTCCCGGCAAGACGTCTCGACACTGCTCAGTATTCTAATTGAATTTGAAGCCACTGAAATTTCATATTCAATTCGAAATTTCAAGGCTATTCGATTTGAATGAAATTCCAGATTCGTCCCATCCTTTCTGCATGTGTTATGTGTAACATAAATACGTTTCCTTGTGTTGCACGTGTGTACATGTACACTTTGGATTGTACACAAGTGGATACACATGTGACTGTGTATACTCTATGTAAGTGTTCTGACAGACTTACTGCCCACAGTCATCATGAGTCATGGTGACACAGGTGACAACTAAGATGTGACACACAATGCAGCATAACAAGGACATAGCTATGACTCACAGTCATTACCTATGATCATATTTCATCAACACTGACATAATGATCTCATCACTGTCACTGAAGGCGTGTCTATCAGGTAATGCTAGGTGGACGGGATGGGACAGACAGTGCATGCCTGAATCTGCATGAGCATCTGCGTGAACATCTGCATGTTTATTACTGCACACATACAGGGTTTTATGCAGGATAACATTGTTGCTAGTCACATTTTTTGGGTGGACACATGAATGTTAAGTCATGTTTACAAGGCAGTTGAGATGTGTATTATGACAAGAAATAAACTACAAACACACGTTTTGACACACATTTTCAAGGCATAACTGACAATATCTATGATTTTTGAAGACCTTTTTGCTCCTTATTTTTAACCCATCCAGTGGTATTTGATTTCTACCCGTGCAAAGGGGTCAGTCCAACTGACAGGTGGCCAGGTCTCCACATAAAGCTATGCACACATCATATCTATGGCAAATAATGCATTTTATTTAAATGATATTGAAGCTAGGAACATTTTCACACAATGACAATGTTTTACCCGTGCAAGTACTGATGCACCCCCAGGTATAAACATGTTGATTGTTGAGTGCACTAAGCACCACCACTGGAGGTTCCAGAGACTGAGTCAACACATGTCTCTTATGAGTGAGTAGTCCCAGTACATTACCCAAACTAAGTCAACAGACTCAGGCACACAGCCCTTCTTGTTCTACCCAAGATATTCATGAATGGATACGCTGCGCCATGTGGAAAGGGTTAAAGCCTGCATTTACATTGGCTGATATAATTATTGACTTTCCTACACAGGAATCCCTTTGGACAAGAGACAACTTCTGTTACAACTGGAACAAACTAACAATTACAGTTGACAGGTTGTGTTTATGATACTTATGACATTATATATTAATTGCTATGACAATATTAATTGCTTCTTAATTCATAAAATTTTGTTTTCTGGATAATGAACATTGTATTTCTAAAACAAAGGCACTGCATTCATTACAGTGTTTAATGGCTCTGCAGACTGGAGACCAGTATTTAGAAAATACAAATTGTAATATCAGTTATTTTCAAATTTACGCCACTAGTTAATGCAATGTGGGAAGACATATTAGTTAATGCACTGTTGATATTAATTCCAACAAATAAGACTATCCATTAGTCACACTAATCATGAGAAAATGTCAGGTTACATGCAGTGATCGTGTTGTCAGGTCACATGGTGTTACATTGTTACACTGCATTAGTTTACATCTGCATCATCTATATTTTGCAGTTTGCGGAGGTGCCTTGGACTCAGGAAGGAAATTATTTCTTACATTTTGTGTGTAACATTCTTTGTACGTCGTTGTTAAAAATGAAAAATGTTGACCATGTAAATCGACACGAAGCTGTGAAAGCACCATTGTCACAAACTACCCTGCCACACAGCACCACACAGCACCACTACCACAAGGCATCACTACCACATGGCCCCACACTGGAGTTCCACAAGGTACTCAAACAAACATATCCTACCTTATCCATGTCGAAGGTCGCCATGCTGTTGAAGCGTGGGTGAGATAAACAGATGGCTGCTGAGTCTACACCTTCAGTGTAACAACGCTGACAACTCTCTACAATGTCACTGGTCAGTGTACTGACAAGGCTCTCATAGCATGACAGTGGTCTCCGTGTTGCCAGAGAGTCGCTCGTAACTCCACAAGGTGAAACCTGTCAACAGAGAACCCATTATCAGAGAACCATGACTACCATGGTGACTCTATCAATGTTCTAGCAGCTGTTCCTTGCATAAAACCTATCAGGTTCTTATCACATCCACACATATATTTAGATACGTAATAAACCAAACTGCAGATTAGGACTTTATCAAAGAAAGGAAGCAGTTTATATAAGGCCTATATTTTTATTACACCAAGGAAATCTTGTCACACATTCACCGCTACGTGTATGTTTATTTTTTTACAAGTCAAATTATTATTATTGAGATTTACATTATTGTATAATCTCAGTTTAAAAACTCATTCCTAAAGTTCTAAACAAAAGAGGAAAGATTCAGGAAGAAAGTGGTACACTGTTAGATTCCACTTCTAGAACACTTGTACACAACACATCAGTGATGGAACAGGCCCTATTATTAGCACCCTGCAGCTGATGGAAGCCAGATGTTATGAAGCAACAGACACCAAAACATGGGTGAATGAATGCCATGGTGACCTACTACTTAACCACATCCAGGCACTGTACACAGTAGTGAGGCTAAAAATAGACAAAAGAAAGAAGCTCCCCAAGCTCCCAGTGGCTGTCCTAATCCTCACCTTTTCACCCACACACTGAGTATAAGCACATATTTCTTTGCCATTTCTCAATGCAAATGTGTATTTACTTCACATAAAATGTGCAATGACTGAGTGCCATTTGATTACATAACATTGTTATGTCTGGTCAACAAATTCTAAACATGTTTTTAAAAAGAAAAAAGACGATTCGGTCTCTATGTCAATCTACTGCCAGTTCATTGATTATTAAAGCTTTTGTCAAGTCTCCATAGAGACTACTGTGACTAAACCACTATGTTGACGAAGGGCACCAAACAGACCCAATAAATCAGCCATAAAGTGCCAAATAAGCTGCCCCATTGAGGGGGGTTCACCCTTCACTGATTACACACATGTCAACAACCTGCAGGTGACAGAGATGTGCTTTGTGTCTGGTTACCATGGAAAAAAGGCTCACTAGTCATCCAGATGAAACCAGTTTGCAGAGACCTTCTCTCCAGAGCAGCTGACCAGAAACCCACATTGACAAGAACATTTAAATTATGTTTGCTGAATTTCTGATTTGTGGCAACAAACCAGTAATGTTTAGCAAAACGTTGCAATTACTTGTATCAAGTTGTTTGGTCCACACATACAGCCAAAAGCCTAAAAGAAGCTAATTAAAACAGTGGCAAACAATGAAACCCGTCACAATTGGTGTAAAATTCATGTTATTAATCTTCTGTTATGTAACTATACTCTAACTGTTGAGTGTTAAATCATAAATTAATGACAAAACTACAAGGCATGAGCAGAAAAGATATAGCCAACAGTTTAATACGTCCATGTTTACTTTACTTTTATAGATTTATCAACCAAGCAATCAATCAATTTTTTTTCGTAACAACAGCAAGAATACATTATACATGAGCAATCAAAACAAAAAAGTATTGTTACGTGGTGGTCACATGGCACATAATGTGCCGTCTTCATGTGACCACTGAATGTCTGTTCTGATTCTTTTTACTTAATATTTACAAAAGTTCTCAATACTACTTTCTGATATTTGTTTCAGTTTGTGGGAAAGGTTTATAATTAAGACATGTGTAGTGGAAACTAGGTGCCAAGTATGGTTTTCATTTTCAACAAAATTTTAGTAAGAATTCAATTTTTTTATTTCCCATCGGTAGAGGACATTGCCAAAGTCTATGACCGCATCAATAAAACTTTCTGAGTAAAACTGTAAATATTCATGTTCATTTTACCTGTTATATATTTCCAATAATGGAAAGAGCTCCTTTCTCTGATTCCAATGATATATGTGATTCACCTTTCTAGGAGCATCTATGTTCGGTTTCTTTTTTAAATGGCGTGTTGGGAAATAAACGCAAAATTATTATAATTGGCCATTTTCAAGTTCATATTTTTGCAAGTATTTACTGGCCTGTGACCTGCCCCAAAATGCAATTTCATCAATTTAAGTCGAGGATGTAAAAAGCCCGAAAATAGTCAATGTTTAAAAAATCAGCGTTTCTTCAAATCAATCCACATAGATGAAATTTATGATCACTGTAATGAGAATAACAAGTTCTATACTATGATAGAATCCAGCATGAAGGTCACATTTGATAGCTATGTGTGAATACCCAGTCGACTGGCTTAGCGCTGTGGCCTCGATCTGCGGATCGCGTGCCTGATATGACTACCAGATTGGTCAAAATACCGTACCTTGCGCAGAGTTGTGTAGCTTTGTTTTCTAAGAAGGCTATGTGCGTTTGTTTTGATGAGCTAGTTCACATCTTCCTCTGCAGCCACGCAGTTTTATTTTGTGAATCGGCCACCGATATGTTTGTGAATTTTGCATGCAGAAATTGTTGCCATTTTTTACCAAGAAAGTTGAATAAAATCATCAATGATCACATTGAATGCATGCAAAATTATTTGTGAAACCTATAATATATTTTTTTTCAGTCTATTTACGATGTGTGTGCTGAATTTGAAGGAAATTTACCGATGCTCTCATCATGTTTTTTCTCGCACAAAAGTACACATAGGCTCTGGAAAGGCCCCATGTAAACGGATTGTTTGGTGAAAATAACTTGACTTTATACTGTTTTTCACTTTGCTACAAAATACAGGGGATTATCGATAGTGTTAAAGTCCTGATAATTGATATTTACTAAGGTAAGTGATAATTATAGTTTGGATACACCGATGATTGATGATTTTGATGCGTGCATTCTACTCTAAATTGGAGGCTGTTTTGATGAGTGGAGGTCACGTTACCACATTCCAGCAATCTGATTCGACAATACCATTGTTTACAAATAGTGACACCACATGCTAGTGTTGATTTTGCCATACTCTTCAGTTTATCCATGTATTCGGCATTTTTGTCAATATATTTCAGAATTAGGACAGGAACACTGTCCGTTTTTCCAGTTTTAGTTTTAAATATTTCTTTTCCCCAGACCATAGGTTGAGGATCCATACTGGCTGCCTTCAATGAACATTAAATATGTACAGTAATACAGTAAGTACTATAATATGATGATATCTAATTTACATTATGTATGGCAATATAATATAATGATGACAATATGATAATAAATAAAATACACATTAATTTTTTTTTTTAATGTTAACAGTTGATTAGGTTATAATTAGTTATAGATTATTCATGGTATAAAATATTTTGGTTGTCTCCAGAAATTCATGAAGAAGAAACATAAAAAACACATTGTGTCATCATCCAAGCCTGGAGTTGTCCATCAATATCTGATTGATAACTTTAGTCTGATACCAGAGGGACATCTTAAGAAAGGACACATTCTTTTCCTCTAAAAATGAGAGGTCTGTTGCAAACACGATATATAATCATATATGAATTACATTTAAAATGGCTTATTCTTATTTCTAATTTCATAGGCTTTCCAACGGTATAAACATTTCGAAAATCGAACAAGAATTAAGAAAGTTATAGCATGAAACCACCAGAAAACTAAGAAATGGGTCACAAGTTACATCAGATCTGCTAACTGTTTTCCATTAAGACAAAGGCCAAAAAACGAGCCTAATTTTTGAGGTATAGAAAACCATAACTTGTTTAATACTTGTCACCTAAAGGTGATCTTGGTACCATTTGAAAGGTATGTTCAAGCCCTTTTCAATTATACCAATTAAGTTGGGAAGGGTTAACCTTTATTTTTTTGTCACATAGCTACATTTGAAAAATCAGTTTGGAGTACCTACTTAAATTTTAACAAAATGTGTTGTGTCTAGCTGATGGGGTTGCCTAGCTGTTGACGTTATCTGTAAACAATACACCGTTTGTCATTTCCAATTGAATAAACCACATGGTTACCAGCCCAGATTGCATCCGGTCTCTATTAACAACATTAATGACAGTGACATCGCATGACTATGATTAGGACAGGTGACAACCTTGAACTAATAAACATGCTATGCTAAGTCAAGTTAAGAATATAATCGACTCAAGTCAAGTCTCGAATCGACTCGGCCTCAGCTTCTTATTTCAGCAAAAATCGATGATTGCAAAGCCAAAATTACATGATTACTGGGAAAATTCAACAAATTATTTTAGAAAGGTTGATTAGCATTTTACTTAGTTTTGTTTCTGACGCAAACGTTTGACATTGGGACGTTGGGCAAAATTTGGATAAAGTTTTGTAATGTCCTGGCGCCGTATGGCCATACCGTTGTCATCAATGATCATCGTGGCAACTTCACTTTTTGACATCTGTCAAGGAAAGTTGGCGCCAACGAAAACGTAAATAAATTCACAAAACCAACAAGTCTGTTTGATACAGTTAGTTTGTCATTGTATGTGCATGTAATTGCATGACATCATGCATGCATACGTGCACGTATTTTACAGAAAGGGGTGAAATTTGGCACGTAAACAACAAAACACTTCGCTACTTACCGCGCGGCTCACACGAGGTCTCGGCCAATTCTTAGGGGTGAAAGTTCAGGAGGCCGCATACGACCACGCCGATTGTCTGGTTCAACTTTATGCTACCATGTGGCGCCACTTTCCTTTTGCTGTAGATTGTCCAAGCTGCGTGGTGTGGCGCGACGAATATATTGTCATTACTTTGTACTCTAACCCTGATAGTCTAGTAGAAAATCGGGCACAGTTTGGACCAAACCGTGACGTTTTAGTTAAAAAGCTAGTTTTTATTAGGATAATGGCTAGTAGCGTTTTCTTGACTTTCTGTACCACATATAGGCCTATCCAATGAATTGTCATTTTATGCATGGAAAGCCAATATCTTACCTCAAGATCTTACCTCAAGACCGGTCAGCAGTTGCCCCAAACTGAGCATTGAGACCGTCTCAAGATAAATTTTCTGTTGTTGCAGTTCTCTATTGATGTATTTTTTTCTCATATGTTTGTTATCCGGTTTGTCAAGGCTGGTTAATTTGAAAAATTATAATTGTACAGGTCTGGGTGTCCTCTCCAATCTCTTCGGAGGCGTGACTTCAGTTCGTTTACTGTCCTGGCCTGAACTGTGTCGTCTGACAGGGAGTTCCACATTTTAACCACTCTGGTCGAGAAGAAGTGGTTTGGAGTTTTTCACTGTGCCCTCTTGTGGTACCACTGGCTTTTTTGAACATCAGCTTTGACGGGCACTGTGAACATCTGCAGTCCTGGTTGACTGAGTCTATTCTTTTGATAATTTTGAAAGTCTGGATTATGTCCGTTCTCTGTCTTCTGTAATTCAAGGCAGGAAGCTGTAATTCTTTAAGTCTGCTGTTGTACGGTAATCCCTTTGTTTCCGGCACAAGTCGTGTTGCCCGCCGCAACATATAATTAAACTATTTTAAAGAAATATTTTCATTGGACAAGGTTTATAATTTTTTCTTGAAAACAATCAAGGTTCCATTGAGCTGCTTTTGGTTGTTGTTTGACATTTTGTCAGATAGTGACTCATCGCCGGTTGATTCTAGCTGAAATGAAAGGTACTAACGTATGACGTGTCAGATTAGATATTGCATTGTGGGAGAATGAGATATGAGAATTTCACGAATTTTATACAGCACACATATGAGTGGGGGCTAACATGCACTTGTACACAATCCCCACACGCAACGCACACGCAAATACACACACACGAACAAATACAATAGAGCATGCAAGTATCGTTTGTATGATAGTTTGCTATTTTCAGTCACGATCTGGTCCTCGACGACTCTAACGAGCTACGTCTTCACAAACCTTCGTTGTAAGTTCTAGTTCGATAGGTTTCCACCCAACAAAAACTCATCTCGAGGATAGGATTTTAATGATTACGCATTAAACACTAACTACGGCAAATACTAATTACGGTACGTACCTGTACGCTAGTCACCCAAACACTTATTACGATACGGTCCTGTACGTGGCCACCCAAACAGTAATTTTGGTACGGACATATCATCATCATCAATCATCCAAACACTAACCACAGCACAGGCCTGTACGTGGTCATTCAAACATTAACCACGATACAGACCTGTACACTAACGATGGTACGGGTCTGTACGCGATCATCCAAACACTAACCACGGTACGGGTCTGTACGTGGTCATCCAAACACTAACCATGGTACGGGTCTGTACGTGGTCATCCAAACACTAACCACGGTACGGGTCTGTACGTGGTCATCCAAGCACTAACCACGGTACGGGTCTGTACGTGGTCATCCAAACACTAACCACGGTATATGTTTGTTCGTGGTCACCCAAACACTAGCCATGGTACATGTCTGTACGTGGTCACCCAAACACTAACCACGGTACGGGTGTGTACGTGGTCATCCAAACACTAACCACGGTACGGGTCTGTACGTGATCATACAAGCACTAACCACGTTACAGATATGTACGTAGGCTTAGTTGTCCAAGCACTAATCACGGTGTGGGCCTGTACGTGGTCATCCAAGCATTTTAATCATATCAGTTTGACTTACAACTCATTAACAATGCAATTAAATTTATCATTTACCTGAAAGTAAGATATATGAAACAGGGCTAGCGATTAGGACTACAACCACAAATTCTCCTCACGTACAGTCTCAATACAATGTGCCTGATGGCCGACCTGTCAACTTCCTGATTGCCCGCATCATAACGCCGTTTAAATATATGAGACGACCCATTGTATACCTATCTAGCAGTGGTGTAGCCAGGATTTTGCATTGGAGGGGGCCACCCAACAAAGAAGCAAACTCTCTCTGTCTCTCTGTCTCTCTGTCTCTCTGTCTCTCTGTCTCTCTGTCTCTCTGTCTCTCTGTCTCTCTGTCTCTCTGTCTCTCTGTCTCTCTGTCTCTCTGTCTCTCTGTCTCTGTCTCTGTCTCTCTGTCTCTCTGTCTCTCTGTCTCTCTTCTCTCTGTCTCTCTGTCTCTCTGTCTCTCTGTCTCTCTGCTCTCTCTCTCTCTTCTCTCTCTCTCTCTCTCTCTCTTCTTCTTCTCTCTTCTCTCTTCTTCTCTCTCTCTCTCTTCTCTCTCTCTCTCTCTCTCTCTCTTCTCTCTCTCTCTTCTCTTCTCTCTCTCTTCTTCTCTTCTTCTTCTCTCTTCTTCTCTCTCTCTCTTTATTTATATATATATATATATATAAGAGAGAGAGAGAGAGAGAGAGAGAGAGAGAGAGAGAAGAGAGAGAGAGACACAGAGAGAGAGAGAGAGAGAGAGAGAGAGAGAGAGAGAGAGAGAGAGAGAGAGAGAGAGAGAGAGAGAACAGAGAGACAGAGAGACAGAGACAGAGAGAGTTTGCTTCTTTGTTGGGTGGCCCCCTCCAAGCGTTTGCCCCTGCTGTAATCCTCATTATAACCAAAGCAAATGATCTACCGGTAGTCGATATGGCCCTGGATAATTAAAATTTCCTATATTTAATTTATAAATTATAATAAGCAGCAACGTTACATGTTGTGAAATTACTGGTTGAAGGCCAACGTCTCCTCTATTATATATTAAGGTAGACATTTTAATTACACTATAAACAAATGATTGTTTTATCAGAGTAATTAAGTGACTACATGTTGGTATTTGTCATGGCCTTTGTCAGCAGGTTTGGGAGAATAGCGTGGGGAATGTGGTGGCCGGCTATACGCTGATATTATGTAGGGGCTATGGGTTAGTGTCTTTTAATAATGTATCGCTTCTCTCTTACTTTCTAACTTTGACGCCTTCTGTGAATGGTTTTGCTGAACTGCCAGCTACATTGGTCAGTGAATTTTGTTATCATATTATTTATTTTAATATTATTTAATATATATATATATATATATATATATATATATATATATATATATATAAACCAACTCGCTTAAAATAAATACCGATATGATAACAAAATTCACTGACCAATGTAGCTGGCAGTTCAGCAAAACCATTCACAGAAGGCGTCAAAGTTAGAAAGTAAGAGAGAAGCGATACATTATTAAATAGACACTAACCCATAGCCCCTACATAATATCAGCGTATAGCCGGCCACCACATTCCCCACGCTATTCTCCCAAACCTGCTGACAAAGGCCATGACAAATACCAACATGTAGTCACTTAATTACTCTGATAAAACAATCATTTGTTTATAGTGTAATTAAAATGTCTACCTTAATATATAATAGAGGAGACGTTGGCCTTCAACCAGTAATTTCACAACATGTAACGTTGCTGCTTATTATAATTTATAAATTAAATATAGGAAATTTTAATTATCCAGGGCCATATCGACTACCGGTAGATCATTTGCTTTGGTTATAATGAGGATTACAGCAGGGGCAAACGCTTGGAGGAAAGTCGAAGGGGTGATGGGAGATGGACGCATATCACATAAACGTAAAGGAAATATGCTTAGCATGTGTGTTACCCCGGCATACATGAATGCACTAGATACGAGGGCAGTAACAGAAAAACAACAGGAGAAAGTCCAGGTTTGCGAAAAACAACCTGGTAAGAAGAAACGTGGGAGTTAAGAGAGCTGATGAGAAAAAAGGATGAAATGAGAGTGGAGGTTGGAGTGAAAGAAAGTTCGTTCTAAGAAGAAATTAGTGAGAAGTATATGGGCTGGTCATGTGGAGAAATTGAGGGATGATAATTTGGCCGAGTGCAGATGTCAAGGAAGTGGAGGGGAAATGGAGGTGAGGAAGACCGAAAGTGCGATGGGGGATTGCATTAAAAGTGACCTAGAAAGAGTGGGGGAAGGATGGAAAAATTACAGATAGAAGGAATTCGAGACTGCTGATGTAGTAAACGTAGTAAGAGAAAAGTGAGAGGAAGAAAAAAGACAACAGAAAAGTAAATTGTGGTCGACTCACGCCTGACGACAGTTATGCCAAGAACATAATAACAATAAAATGCAATTTGACCCTAGTCTAGTAACCGAGCAACTATTATTTTGAATCCTTAATAGTTATTAGCCATCATGCACATCGATGGTAATGACATTTCCATTGCTCTACCAACTCTTATGCTGCAGCCAGCAACAGAAGTAGAGAATTCCTAACTTAAGCCTAGCTACTTGAATTATGACCATTTTATTTTAGCGAAAGGGAAGGGAAATCTTACACAGGCATCGTGAAACTCACTATTCTTTGTGACTCTGTGAATCAGGCAGCCAGTTAATGGTCCTCCGTTCCCCACCATCCTAATTTGTTCCGGGATTGAGGGGGGGCATGGCCCCCTCCTCTGGCTACGCCACTGGTTCCTCGTTGCTGTTGAGTCCAGCTCGCGGTTGCGTTCTTTATGCTTTGTAATGTCATGGATATATACTTATGAGGGTTCATTTAACTTATCAGCCCTTTTCAGAACATTATCGCCAAACCGATCGAGATAAAGTGATATGCGCAAGTAACGCTAAGACGCACTCTTCCGCTTACTGATAATCTAATAAAATCTTATAGACTAAAGCTCACTGACACACACAGTTCTACTCCAGCGTGTGTGGACGCGCGCCGTTCGTTTTCAACAAATATTTCAACTTAGTCGAGTCGTTCGAAATAAATTGCTTCGGAGCGGTGTGTCTTGCGCCAGTGAGAGGTAAGTGAATAATTGTTGTTGCACAAGTAACCAGATATTTGCGTTTAGTCGCACTTGAATGGAAAGACTTGCTGCTACCTGTAGCACCAGCCTGAAGGGCCGTGGAAGAGGAAGTCAAATACAAATTACGTAAAGGTGTTAAGGGGATCTGAAACGCAGCTGTTGCATTTTATATATCTAATATGACCAAAGTTTACATGGTGAGAAAATAATTTGTGAGGTTAACAACGCATATGGTCTAAAAAGGTGAGATTGGGTGACAAAGCTACTGAAAAACATAAGGAAAATCCTATTAGTGAAAGAGACCTCTCAAACACCCACACTTTTTTGTAAACTCGCAATGATAATATATTATTATATGTCTAGCGATAACTAACAATTAGTCCATTAGACAGTCAGTCACATGACATATTTTGCGTTCAATAGCGAACCGAGAAATGTATTATCCTATGAACGTTTTTGTTGATTTGGACTCATATCGAGTCCTGGACCAAACTCAGCTGGATTGCCCAAGCGAAAGCTTTGGGCAACTATGGTAATTAGCATAAATCCAAGATGGCCACTGGGCATATCTTAAATATTTAATTTAGAACCACGTGTCTTAGAATTATGTAAAATACCTCGTTTTAGGGGTGTACGTTGAATCCATTTCTGATGTTAAAGGTCAATATCAGATGCTGGAGTTCAGGTGAAGGTCAACGTGGAAACTACTATGAAATTATAGTTTAGTTTACCCATGAACATAAAAGAATAATTTTACAATATTTGACACATTTGTTCCTGCCAAAAGAGTAATCAGTCATAATTTAAATTATTTGAAACACGTAGTTACACATGTTATACATGGTGTATAGTGCAAATATCATTACTTATATTGGCATTCAGATTTTTCTCTGATGGAAATTCTTGTATTCAGTAATTTTGCGTGAAAGTCATTGTAGGTATGTTACAAGGAACGATAGCTATAACAATATATTCAAAAATAGCTTTACAAAATAAGTTATTTCAGCGTAAGGTTTGTGATATCTTAACAAGTGCAGATAACGCCTAATAATCTGTATAATAGTCTTTTGCCTATTCAGGCTCATCATCCAGGTAACCTGAATCAATAAAACCATCCTCGATACCCACATGCCCTCCATGTTTTTCGTCTATATCTTAATCCTCTTATCCTCTAAATCCTCCTCCTCAGCATTCTCCATCTCGACACTCTCCTCTCGTCAGCCTAAGCCTCTTCTGCGTCGGTTCATGGATTGCAGCAGCCATCTTAGTAAGAGAAATTGCAGAATGACAGGTATAAACTATATTCTTTGTCGCAGCCTCATACTTCAGTGCTGCATTTCTTAATCTACACTCATGCAATAAGAATCAAATCACAATTGAATTTGGGACTTTGCTTCTTCTTAACGAAGAGTGTGAAGCGGGCAGACTACATGGATGTCTCCGGTGGCTGACCATGCAGTGCAACGAAAACAGGTTTTTGCCGTTTCTTTCGGATCGGCCTACGTTGCGCCCACTTCCCCCAGTCCATTATCTTGGGAAATCTTCAGCGAATATAGTATTTAGCGCATTGGTCTTGCTACTGCACACAATGTGTGTTCAACAGAGCGGAACGAAAGCGAGGTAGCAGTAGACCGTGTGAACTTTGCCAGCACAGCGTTCGCCAACTTCTTATCTCCACCAATAGAGTCGACAAGGAAGTGCCTCTTGTGTTGCTGTTATTTAATCTGAGTTGGATCATATAGATCTGGGATATTTTTCTTGTGGTGTCGATGTTGTCTAGTTCTTAGTGTGTCAAATCGATTTACCAATTCGGGGGATTCGATTATTTTTGATCCTTTGATCGTATGGAAAAGCATCTATGTAGTACAATATTTGGCATTATCTGAGCAGGCGAATACATTTCGTAGGTGACAACATCACAGTCCATAACATATTCAGATTTCACACACAGCAAATTAATAATAATATTGTGTTTTGCCAATAACGGGTGCTCGTTACACTGCGTTCTTAGTTCCTAGAAACGGCAAAAATTCGCATCTTTTCGGGATTGTCCAAGGGCCACTTGTATCTGAATTTATTATGATCTAGGTGCACAATTAGTTGTGTTACAGGTGAGAGTCACTGTGTCACGACGTCGTCTCGCTTAACTGACTCTCTTGTTCGGCTGCAATTTCGCCGAGAAAGAGTCAAATGATTTTGCCGGCTTTTGAATGTTATTCAGTGCGAGTGGCTAAACTGTGCTGCCACCCCACGAAGCCTGCGTAATCGAGGGTAATCCTACCATAATATCTGCTTCATATACAACTTCAATTTTGTATTTGTATGTATTTTTGTGTGTAAATTAAGTTTAATATTGAATACTTTTAATACTATAGTAGTATCTTATGAAAGTATATCCATATTTTTGTTTTATTTCATAGTTGGCCTGAGACCCAACCAGCATCTTTACCCTAATCTGGGGTAAGGCTGCCATGGTGGCAACTTTAGCAGAGCATTAAACTATTGTTGTCGGTACAGGCGTACAGCTACAGTCGCTGGTGCCTATGTTGTTGTCGTCGGTTCAGCTGCTGTCTCCGGTGCCAATGCTGTCGTCATTGCAGCTACGTCTGTCGTCGGTGCTGCAGTTGTCATCTCCGCGATGCCGCGCTGTATTCGACACCGGTGCAGCTGTTGTACGTTGTTGTCGTCGATGCCGCTTTTGCTGTCGCCAGTGCCTCTGCCGATATCGGATATCCCTGCCGGTACCACTGATATAGCGGTTGTCACTGTTGCCACTGCTGCCGCAGTAGACAGTTAACGCTTTTTACGTCCACCTCGGCAGCCACGCTTGGTGGGCTATATATACAGCCATTTGTTACTGCTAGTGACGCGTGATGGCCGGTCTGGTGTGTGTTTGGGTGGGTCACTGGTTCTAGTTGTCGATCGTCACGCCTGACTGATTCCCACCAGTTCAACAATGCAATGTCATAAAACTGTCAAGTAACTCACATATAATATGTTGCATTTATAAAATGTATCCGCTGAACTGTAGCCTATCAGTAATTCTGTATTCACAATCACGTCTGGTAAACACTATCGATGTACGACACCCACAAGTTATTAAAAAATTTCACAATAATATCAGCTCCCGGGCCACAAGGTGCAGCCACACAGGCGCAACCACGTGATGTATAAAAACGTAGATTAAAGATAGCGACGTACACTGTCAGAACTCTACTAAAAGGTGAACATATTCAAGAATTGGAAGAACCGAGGAAAACAAGTTATATATGACACTGAACAGAGTACGACAATCCACATTGACCCGAAAGAAGTACCAGAGATAATACCAAGGGAGGTGGAAGCAGCACTAAGAGGTATGAAAAATAGGATATGACCATTATAAACGTCGAAACATTAAACGCAGGAGAAGATACCGTCTCAAACAACATTTACTAAGCTGTACACTAAATGCTTAACAGAAATACGAATAATTAAAAATTACAGGCCGATATATCTTTTATCAAACTAGTATATATTCACGAAAGTATTAACGAAAACGCTAGAGAAGACACTCGACGAAAACCAATCACGAGAGCAAGCTGGATTCAAATGCGGATATTCAATGACAGACCACATCCACGTCGTAAGCCAACTGAAGGAGAAGTGGCAATATAATGTCCCGCCCGGCTTCATTTTCGTCGACTACAAGAAAGCCTTCGAGTGCAAACTCAAGCAGTACTGACCTCGCTTCAAGAACATAGGATAGAAATTGTGCACATCAAACTCCTGAAAGATCAATATCTACAGTAACAGATCGACGAAAGTCCATCTACACAAAGAAAGTCACAAGCCTATAGGAGAGGAGTACGACAAGGAGATACTATATCGCCCAAGCTGTTTGCGGAAACACTCGAACATATTATATTCCGAAGACTGACTTCTAAAAGGAGACATTTGAGAACAGCCGCAGAATTTCTTAGCCATTTGCTCTTCGCCGACGACATATATATCCGCTAATACACCACATGAACTAACTGCAGGAGCTAGCTAATGCAGGTGAAAATCAGAGTCTAAATATAAATGTCAAGGACGAGAACTCGAGCGGTCACCGTTCACAATGTCTTTATTTCACATGCAGAAAGCAAAACAAAACCCTGTAACAACCATAAATCACAGTGAACACAGGCATCATTACATACAGTACAATATACAACAACATCATGTAAGAAGATCCATCTCTGCACACACTACTTAAGTTCAATACTTAAGCCAACATGCCAACACTGGCAATTAACTGAATAAATAACGCAATACCTACATATTGCATTAAGTAATTAATACTGCATGACTTTGGTGGCAATAATCAAACTCTTACTTAGTCTAAGACAAGTACATATTTACGCACACCACAAATGGCAAATATAATATAGAAATGCAAGACTAAATCATGATATGTACCTGCCCACAGTCAGATGTCAGGACTATAATCTCAGGCTTCTTGCTTCCAAAGCATTCACGAAGCAATCAGACTGCAGAACAAAAATATGTTTCTACATCGCTCATAATAAAAACCAGCAATATCTACCATGTACACATTAATTACATCAGTGCTGACCCCTAGTGCCAAACACCCAGACTTGTACTACAAGTCAACAGTTTGCAAACTCATTAATGTTAAACCACTGTCTTAATTTGTGGTCCATAATCAACAACCGTGCTGTGACACTAAACACGTTCTCTCACGATACATATATCGGTAAATACTAGCACTTAACCATAACAATACTGGTTACCATTTCTCGATCGACCCACGACCCCACGGCCACGTGGATAGTGACGGTTTGACTTAACATTTGATAAATACATTAATACAACGATTTGTCGCTTCTTCCATATGATATAAACCAACCTCAGTGTTCAACGTACACTCTACACGGCATGCTACTGCACAGTTCAATATACATGACAATCATAACGGTTAGCTGTGGCATCATTACCCGGTAGTTACAAGCCCATATCAGAGGATTTTACACGTGGGAATACGAAGGGAAATTAAACTACTGCAATAACTACGTAACTACATAAGTATTAATAACTGTCCACAATTATCAAGGTGCAATAATGGCTCACATGTTACAGCACTCATGGCTCAAATGTTATACAATTGCAGTAATTAAACTCACCAAAGCAACTTTTCACTTCCCACTGAAAACACACTTCCCTCGGCTCATTGCTTGCTCTCCCCTCTCCCCCAAATCCCGCTATCACCCCGCCGATCAAACTGCAATGACACCTATTGTCACTGCTAATTAACACTAAACCTTAATCACCAGGTTGATTCACCGATTACTGAACCAAATAAATACACAAAATACATACAATAGGATAGCGTCATGGCGGTCCATGACATCAACAAGTCGTAGACAAAGTTGGTGAGGGAAACCGATAACCAGTATATGTTAACACCACTCAGGGAACGTTGAAATCTACGTCTACCTGAGACAGCGATATATACAGCACCGGAGACAAAAACCAAAACAAGGCGATCATTCAAAGAAGAATCACGGCCAGATGGACAGCATTCGCCAAGGACCAAGATACATGCAAGAGTAACATTGGATCATGCGTGAAGAGACAAGTCTGTAATTCATGCGTACTTCCAACAATGACATCTGGCGCGAAAATATGGGCACTCACCAGCTAGCCAGGCAAAAATCAAGCTAGCAATTAACCGCGCAAACAAGGGTGGAAAGAAGTGTGTTAAACATCAAATACCTGGACAGAAAAACAAATATCTGGGTAAGACAAAAGACAAAGGTCACATATGATGTTGAATAAGTCAGAAGACGGAAATAGACATGGGCAGGGCACATCAGCATGATACGAGATAACCCATGGAAATCGCGTATCACCACCTGGAAATCCAACGATTATAGAGGAGGACCGACGAGACGATGGAGAGACGAAGTTGACTAGTAGGCTGAAGTTGGCGCAAGATAGACAGATGTGGAAACAGCATGCCAAGGCCACTGGACACTACAGTTGCACAATGATGATGTTAATCTAGCAATGTCAACGCTGGATTGAGACTATCAATTCGAGCCGCCACATAAGATCAATGCTACTTTGCTACTGTTACAACCAGTTCATAACTCTTGAGGTAGGCCTATACGTTGTGTGCTATTTTCTGATCAGTCAGTTATTTTTCTGTCTTTTTAGGTAGTTGTTTACCTCTATACATGCCTTCACAAGGAGCAAAGATTATTTGCTTTGGTACAGCCATAGAATCGACCTGTAGGTTAATTTGTCCGCACCCCGGCCAAGGCGGCGTAAGGGTGAACATATGCTTATCGGTATTGTATAAAATATTTTTATACCAGAATATCACTACAATATTTTTTTATTAACATAGGCGGAAGTCTTAATAATCATATCAGTGTTTTATGAAACAAAAGTATCGTGAATAGAAATTAAACTATTGATGCATGGGTTCCAGGTAAGCCCTATGTAGCGCATCATCCAATCACCAGGATTGCGCAAAGCGCTTTACTCTCTGGCAGACTTGTGCAATCGTACACAATTTCAACTTCTGTGGGGAGCATCCTGCTACGCTGCAATTAATGAGCGAATACTATTGGTAGACAATTACCCGATTTCGTCATGCAACAGATAGTTACCTGAAAAACATATGTGCTAGTTTTATGCAAACATGTTAGATTTCGAAATAAACCTATTGAACATAATACTCATTTTTGAACATGTGGTTAGGTACTAATTATTAAGTCAATAAAGCCATTGCATTTGCATGATCTTAAGTAATATTTTGGAGAGCAAAACATGCACCTTCTACTAGCTATAGGTTCTCCAATTAAAACCACCCACTTTTACCCTATTCGTGCTCTCCTTAAAATATCCCACGTGGTTCCGACGCATTTAAAGATATTAATTTCCCACAATTGCCCGGCAGTGTCTTTCGATGGTCATTTCTATTAAATTGTATGTAGAGCGCTGAAATGGGGACATGTATTCAGGAATATACACGTTACACGACGGAAGCGTATTCGTGATACACGGTAGAACGTATCTCTTGCGTCAGACAAATGATCACCCTACCCCCCTTGTAATAAGCCACACTGTACACGGGTGCAGCCCATTAGATTAGACAGAAACACTTCAATAACCACCACACGTCATTTATTTTGTCACAGGTTATTTCGCTGGTGTGCATACACTATTGAAAACATCAAATACTGTTGGTAGAGTAATAAATTTCAGAACAAAATTTTGGACAGGGACATCATAGACACGTGGCAAATGTTGAATAGACAGTTGCGGCACTCTCTGCCGCAACTTGATCGCTGTGAACGCATTTAATGTAGTAATAATTGTTTTACTAAAACGTATCCAGATTGTTTTAAGTGCATTAAAAAGCCATTACAATTTTGACAATTCGGATAGAACATGCAAAATACCAGTGATTTATATAGTTTCTTATCAGACTATAGATCACTTATGTATATGATTAGTTTAGGTTGACATGTCCTATGCAAATATCTGTATAATTCGGCTTTATTACACCTGAAAAGTGCACGACTGTCGACAGTGATGGTATGTTAGTTCTTGTAGACAATTTCAACATACTGACACTGATGTTAGGTGACCAATTTTAGTTTGTGTGAGCATCAGTGAACCTATTCGGATTACGGCAGTCGGTGCATACTTGGAGAAAACGCGCTGCTTTCTTATTCTCAGTCACATCTGGGGTATATTAAAATATATTTTCAATTGTGTTCGGTGTTTCAGTTAGGGTATATGTGTCGCTATAATAAGCAGGTGATAGTTAGTTCATTTTAAGACGCGCGTGGATAATCCGCTTCATACGGCTACCAACAATAACATTATTGACTAAAATAGAGGCTGCGTTTAGGGGGTGGGGGTGTAGTCAAATGTGTTTTGCTCGCCCATTGATGCTTATTATGTGTTCTAAATTGGACACAAGCAAGATTCACATAATTCGGATTAACAAATAGGAAGAAAACGCATGTTCATTTAAATATTTGGTGTTAAGAGACATGCATTTGTAGATGTCGCATACAGAGTATAATTAATAAAATGGCAGCTAAACTCATCGTACTGGAAATATGTAGTTAATTTGGCGCATTTTTCAAATACGAAACAAAATATTCACGCTCTTGAACAGGGACATTTGAAGCACAAACTCTTGCTGTCTTCATTATAGTATATTATGCATAGAGCGTGGGTGAAACGCATCGTGTAACTTCCACACAACCAATATTGTCAATGTATTTTCCTTGCACATCACACGGTAACTAGCTTACTAATTACTTTTAATAACTCTCGTAGATGCAGCCTTTTCAGTAAATAATGACTCGATTGTATTCTAGTCAATAGCAACTTCAAATGCAGCAAAAACAACATCACACATCGTTCAAACCACGTTTTCGTGCCTCTTATGTCAAAATGGACGTTTTTCAATTAGGACTCAGATCACATTTGAATTTTCCATAGGCGACCATTATAACGTTTCCTTCATTTCCTACTAATCTTGATCAGCTCTTTTATTGACAATTTCACAGCATATTTACCCTCCATAGATAGAAGTTCTGTGAAAAATTCGTGGACTTTTAATACGTCAGGCTCCCACAAACTTCTTTCAAACCTTACACCCGTCCATTTCTGCTTGAACCACCCACGGATTGCCCCTGATTACATCACCAAGCAAAATGACAACTGTATTAATACGCAGAAATGCACCGACTGACAGCTGTCGTAATTTGACAGCTCTGATGCCA
>JAODUO010000733.1:0-40000 GCA_025642075.2 Ridgeia piscesae | reverse complement strand
GTTCAAAATAATGCATGTCTTTAAACACATTTACCCGATAAAACGTGCACATTCGATATTATTAAGTTGGAAAAATCAGAGGCGGATTAGCCAAAACATACAATAACACATTCCTAGAGCCTACGAAGTCTCACGAAAATATCTGAGCATATTATTTGCCCACTGAATATTTGCGAACGGTATGATCTGTTTCTGTATTTATAAGCTGGAAATAATTCGAATGTTGCTATGCCCTTAAATGATATCTTTCTTGCTTTTGCTGACTTATTAATTATGCATATGTTAGCGATCTCTGTGTATCAACTGGGAAGATATTTTCTTGTGTTAACTGAGTTATTGTGGCGTTTTGGTAGAGGTAACTGAAAGATTTACTCAATGTGGTATGGAATATTATGGCTCATGGCTCCAAGATGTGGTTAATATGTAAGAAATTTACTTATTGTGGAGCATAGTTTGTGAAACGTACGACGTGACACCAGTACGTGACCAAGACTCACAGCAGATGAGTCGTAATGTTGTAGGCCCTACGCTTCACAAACTATACTCCAAAGTAAGTGAATTTCATAATAAATTACTCATTGTGGTTCAACTTTACACTTGACCAGCCCTGTTTGAGTTAGCTGTGTCTTGGTGTCAATTCAGGTCAGACAAGATTTATCATAAAAGTCTAACGAAAGGCACATTTTATGTGAGTAAACACAGTTTTGACTTAGGAACATAACTTTGTCGTAGATATTAAAACAGTGAACAAATGGCTGTACTAAATTGCCTTCCCCGATATTGGAGAGGTCTACTATTATATTAGTACTAGGGTGATTGTGCTTAGCCTTTTGCAAAGTGGTGATCATTAATTAGTCATTGCTTACCCTTCCAGCGTGTTGGGTTGCACTTCTCCAGTATTGATATTAGAGAATGCAGTCGCTGCAGCTGCGGAATACTCAATATCTACGATGGAAGTAAAACCTCCTCACCGATGATAGACTCTCTTTGTGGCAACTATCCACATGACGATATCACATCAAGCGAGAATACCGTGTTCCTGTATTATGAGGTGCACAGCGGCATGAGATCCGGATTCACGATAGAATACTCAATTACTAGCGGTAAGACATTTATCTGGTATAACGGCCAAATGGTGGTGAATAACGTTTCAATAGTTTAGTAGCTAAGAGACAATGAATAAACGCAAGTTGTGTACTTTCTTTGTCATATATGTTGTCTCGTATGTTTATATATAGTATATATATTAATATATATATATATATATATATATATATATATATATATATATATATATATATATATATATTATATATGGTGGTATTTGTACCTAATGTTTGGTATGACAAGTAGACAATGAATAAACGTCAATTTGTTTTCGTTGTATATATATATATATATATATATATATATATATATATATATATATATATATATATATATATAGGCAGGCCGAGTGTTAGAGAGCTGGCAGGTCAGTGGTTCGGTACTGATACAGCCACTGTGTCGAAACTTTGACAATTTCGCTCACCCTATATCGCATGTCCATTCCAACCCGCACTGGCCTGCTTGGAAGCGTAAACCAATAACACCAGCATGCAAAGTACTACGAAGCTATTGCCGTCAGTCCCCAGCGGCACCGAAAGAGTCTATGACCACAGGAGGCGGCTCAGGTCAACCAGGACTACGTGCATGGGGTGCTAAGAATTTCTGGGTCAAAAGGAGCCGTCGAAGTAGACTAAAGATAGCGACGTACAACGTCAGAACCCTACTAAGAGATGAACAGATACAAGAACTCGAAGAAGAACTTAGGGAAACCTGGTTGGTAGGAGTGAGAAATTGAGAGAAATGTTTAAATACCTTACAAAATGGCCACCATTCTAAGGTAAGCAACGGTCAAGCAGAAGGCTTTCTCATAAGCAGTAAATTGAAATTAATACCATAATAGTAAGGATAAACAGGATCAACCCCAGAGTAGTAGAATATGTTATGTGCATAACAAAGCGCCACAAACTCAAGATAGCATCACACTCATAAAAAGACATAAATAGATTCTACAACGACGTCGACGAGACTTTATGAAGAGGGTAGAGAAGACACTCGACGAAAACCAGCCACGAGAGCAAACTGGATTCAGAAGCAGATACTCAACGACAGACCACATCCACGTCGTAAACCAACTGAAGGAGAAGTGCAGAGAATATAATATCTCATACTGCATCGCAACAACACACAGATCGAGATCGCTGAAAGCTACATCTACCTGGGACAGAGATACAGCACCAGAGACAAAATCCAAGACAAGGAGATTCAAAGAAAAATCATGACCGGACTGGACAGCATTCGCCAAGCACCGCGACATCTTCAAGGGAAACATTGGAACATGCTTGAAGAAACAACTCTATAACTCATGCGAACTTCCAGCAATGACATTCGGCGCAGAAACACAGGCACCCACCAGCCAAGCATAGAACAAGCTAGCAGCTGCACAAACAACGATGGAAAGGAGTATGTTAAACATCACATACCGGGACAGAAAAACAAACATCTGGGTAAGAGAAAAGACAAAGGTCACAGACCTAAGAAGGGCGGGGTATACTTAGATAGATAGGTTGGACTCTCGATAAGCCAAATGGCTTCCTAGTCCACCTGCCATCTAGAGTTGAATCTCTAGGTGGCAATCTTGTTAAAAGTCAGAAGACAAAAGTGGACCTGGGCAAGGCACGTGAGCAGAATACGAGATAATCGATGGACATTGCGCATCACCACCTGGACACCCTATGAAAGGCAAAGATGTAGAGGAAGATCGGCGAGACGATGGAGAGACGAAGTAGACGACTACTGGAAGGGTACAGAGAAATCCGTTGGGAGGAACAGACATCTCAACGAACCCAGTTTATCGCACATTTAAGAACTTCTTCATTTAACAGTCACATCTTTTCAATAGTGAACCTATAAATGTTCTATCATATGAACGTTTTGGCTGCTTTGGACTCATTAGGTCCTAGAAAAAATTCAGCTTGATCGCCCAAACGGCAGCTATGAGCAACTCTGGTAATTTGCATAAATCCAAGTTGGCCACTGGTTAAATCTTAAAAATAATACTTTAGAACCACTTGTCTTAGAATTATGTGTAATACCTATTTTTATGGGTATTTGGGTATATAGAATCCATTTCTGATGTTACATTTTCGGTGCAAGGTCAAGATCAGATGTTGAACGAGAGGTAAAGGTCAACGTTGACCTCTCGTTGGACACAAATGGAAACTTCTATGAAATTATATTTTCGTTTATTCTGTCATAATTTAAGTAATTTGAAAAAGTATTAGTCATAGTGTATAGTGCACATCGTTAACAACATTGACATTCATATTTCTCTTTGACGGGATTTCTTGTATAAAGCAATTATATGTGAAAGTCATTGTAGATATGTTACAACGAATGAATCTATTTTATTAAAATTAGTATGTTGACGTAACAACGAGACAAAGTATTACCCCTAATACAAATTAGCTTAACACATACTAATTTAGTGAAACAGATTTATTGCACACTATGATGAACATTTGAAATTTTCTGGCAGAAAATATGTATTAAGATAAACATACATACAATATGTATATCATGAAGAGCAAGAATAATATGCGGAACCTGGCACATATGTGTCCAGGGATTCTCTACTTTCAATGCAGGAGATATCTTGACGAAGGAGACTCGAGATGAAGGACCATTTTGGTAATGAGTTCACCACGATCATCAACAGGATAAATCACTAGGGGAAGTGAGCGCAAAGGAGGCGGATGTGATGGAGGCGGCAAAAACCGTTTTTTCATCGCACTGTATGGTCAGCCTCTGGAGTTTGCCTGATTCACACTCTTCATCAAGTAGAAGAAAAGTCCCAAAGTCAAAGCCTGCCTCCAACATCAACTAACCTGTTCCTGCACATGATGCGGACCAATCTGTAGGTCATGTTGTGGAAATCGACCAGCAAGCTCCTCCTGACGAGCCAGCCGATATTATTCAGTTCGGCTTGAAGATCTGGGATGGCGTCCCAGCTCCTGTTATTGCTTAGGCTGACCTATGTGGCTGCAACAAAGAATATCTTTCGTGCATATCATACAGCAACTGTTCTGACGAAGATGGATTCTGCAATTGACCGTATGTCGTGACAGATAGACATACAGGCTGTCGTGTATATGTCTCTCCAATATCTTACTGTGAAAACACAAGACTGATATTGGTCGATAATTGCCTTTGTTTTCAGTAGGCCCCTTCTTGTGTATCTAGGTAATTGTTCCACAGCGTTGGACATTTTCCACTCACAATACTTTTATTAATGATTTTTCATATATTATAGGTAGAATATTGGTAGTGCTTGTAGTTTGTAATGTGTGCTTTTATTAGTGTTTGCATATTCACATAAGTAATAAAGTAGTGAATGTGTGGGCGCGATAGTATATATTTGTGGTTGGCGTGTATAACTCTGAGAATGTACTAATTTTCAGCAACTTCTTAACGGCCACTTACGGATTAATAGTTTTGTATATATGAATAACAATGGATCACGTTGCGTGCCTGCTTGATCTCCCTTGGAGTTTCCCAGTAAATAAGGTATTGACAGAAGTGCCGTGACATAAGGAAACGGATTTTTCTGGCATTGTTTCTTTATTTGTTTTGATGAATGGCTCAATTTCTGTTTTTCAATGTTGTACAAAATACACATATTTTTAAGTTTCCAATAATTCCAGAAAAATAAAATCTCGACTGAAGTTGTTATATTTGTATTTCCTTCTAGATAATACCATTCCTAGCCATTAAAAAAAACTGAAAATGGAAAATACTCATTGTGTGTGTGTGTGTGTGTGTGTGTGTGTGTGTGTGTGTGTGTGTGTGTGTGTGTGTGTGTGTGTGTGTGTGTGTGTGTGTGTGTGTGTGTGCCTGTGCGTGCCTGGGTGTGTGTGTGTGTGTGTGCCTGTGTGTGTGGTTATGTGTGTACCAACTACGTAAATTAAGCAATTAACTGAACATTTAACTATGTATGTTATATATATATATATATGCTACTTATGCATGGAATGCTGTGTCTACTGTATTGACCGAAATAAGCAGACGTTATATCCATGTACTATTTCAATGATTACTACGGATTTTATGCAGGTGCGTGTGACAATGACACGGCGGTACTGACTTTGGCACGCGGAGAGTTTGGATCCAACTATGGTAAAGACGAAAGTTGTCAATGGAGAATACAAGTCGACCAAGACCAGGTAAACATGTACACCTTTGTGTATGTCTTGTCTTCTCATTTAGTCTCTAAATCAATTACAGTTACACTGGGTGATAAACACATACTACCCATTACGCATGTGAATATGTACACACATAAAAGCGCGCACACACACACACACTATATATATATATATATACACACACGAATTGTGAAGGTGATTTTGTTTCACACAATATAAACACACACACACACACACACACACCACACATACACACACACACACACACACACACGCCGCGCGCACACACATCAACTCAAGCAGAAAGACATTCACTGCACTCATGTACGAATACACGCACGTACTAATGCATGCGAGTGCCCGCGCGCACGCGTGCACGCGCGCACGCACGCACGCACGCACACACGCACACACACGTCATGTTTGTTTACAGCGTGTGCACCTGGAATTCGTCAACTTCACGCTCCCAGAATGCAGCGGTTGTAGTTGTGACAAAGTCAACATTTACGACGGAAGAGATGCCACAGCTCCATTGATCCACACACTCTGTGGCAGCGATCTGCCAGGAAACGTCACGTCCAGTGGGAATGAATTGTTCGTTCACTTCGAGTCTGATGGCGCAGACAAAACTCGTGCGTTTCAGATACAGTACTCGGCTATTGAAGGTAAAGAATTGTGATTTTGTTAATTTTAAAGCTGATACAAATACATTATTGTAACTGATATTCACACATTGATTCAAAGACCGGTGATGTACCAAAGGACATATCTGCCAGTTCTGCTTTCTATTCTCAACTAACTCACTTCCGCAACTGTGTGAACTGGAGGATTGTGGTGTGAACCAAATTACCCAAAGTTTGCAAGAGGATTCGACTCCGTAATCCATTGAGAGACGGCTGGTCTAACAATAGTACCTCCGCGTCTCACACAGGTGTGGTGTGGTATTTTCTCGCGGTCAACTGGACACTGGACCTTGCTGTAGGCAGTGGGGTATTATTATTGTGAGCAATATTTTCTGTGTTGCTAATTATAATAACATTATTACCAATTCATAAAAAGTTAACAATATATTGTTTCTGGTTGACTTACCATTATTATAAGTGCTACATTTTCAAAAATATTTGCAGGAGCATGCAATGGCGGATTGGCGGTTTTGACTGGACCAAGTGGACTGTTTTCTACAAAGGGAACCAACTATGAAAATAACGAAATATGCCAGTGGAAGATAGAAGTCGACAAAAGAAAGGTGTGAATTTGTACTGGGGGTAGTGTGCCATACGCTCGGTCAGTAATACAAAAGGAAAGGTTTTTAACGAAGACACGTACATGCCGGCATGCCCAAATATAATTTCATAGAAGTTTCCATTTGGTGCCCGCCGAGAGGTAAACTTTGACCTTTATCTGATCTTCAGCGTCTGATCTTGACATTGAACTAAACATTTAGTAACATAAATGGATTTTGCATATGACTAAAAAGAGGTATTACGCATACTTTTAAAACAAGTGGTTCTAAAGTATTGTTTAAGGTTTGAGCAGTGGCCATCTTGGATTTTTGCAAATTACCAGAGTTGCGCAAAATTGCCGTTTGGGCAGCAAGCTGAATTTGTCCTAGGACCTGATGAATCCAAATCGACCAAAACGTTCACAGGATAGAACATTTATAAGTTCACTTTTGAACACGTGTGACTGTGAAGTTTATTAATGTATCACTATGCGCTAAACTCTGGGTGCGTTGAGAGGTCTTTTCTTCTCAATGGTTTTCTCCGGAAATTTAACACAGTTGTTTATCACCCAACCTCATCTTTTTAGCCAGTATGTATGGTTGATTTCAATAAATATTTTCTTACCATGTAACATTTGGCCATTCTAGTGCACACCAAACATACATACATTCATTGAAATGCACACACGCACGCATGCACGCACGCCCGCACACACACACACACACACACACACACACACACACACACACACACACACACACACACACACACACACATACACACACGAAGTGCTAGTATGGAAATGTTTATAAGAAAACAATTTTAACCAACCATTCTATATTATGGCATAGTATCAAATTCGTATATATTAGTCTTTTATTTTACAAAATAAAATGTAATTGTCATTATACAGTATTTGAACAATGTTATCCTTTTACCTTAAAATCCCTCTTACCGTTAAATGTCTTCTCTTGAATAAGTGAATTTGTTCAGTCATGTAGTGAAATTAATTAAGTGAAATTAATTATGTTTATACATGTTCGGCGATTCTAAGCTTCACTGACAACTTTTGTCTGTCCACGTGTATGACTAGTTAAATGACTTTGTTTGTTGCGCCTCTGAGCGTGAATTCTTTTAAGGATATAGGCGCTATAGAAGTGTTACACTTATTATTAATCATTATTATTATTATTCAGGTGAACGTTTTTGTTAAGCAGAGAACGTCATTATTCTGATAAAAGACTTCATAAAACGCATGCATTCAGTCATTCATTCAATTTTCTATTTTACTTTCGAGATGATTTACAACAATTAAAGTGCATATTTGGAGCATTGATTCATAAAATTGTTACTGTTTCGTACCGAACATACAAAGTACAGTTTCATTTAAATTATCAATATATAAATTAACGAAACTTATAGGTTGTCCTTTTCTACTGTATATTCCCCTTTATGGGCCCTTTTTTGTATCAGAATTGTATGATTTCTGCTAGTTGCCATTTTATTACAATAAATCGGGATCTTCTCTCAATGTATTGCAGTTTGAATCCTGTTTACGTTTTTATCATACATATTGTTTTCTTTTTACCATTAAAAGTAACCTTTAGAAACGTTCCCGCAATAGAGAGAGAGAGAGAGAGAGAGAGAGAGAGAGAGAGAGAGAGAGAGAGAGAGAGAGAGAGAGAGAGAGAGAGAGAGAGAGAGAAGAGAGAGAGAGAGAGAGAGAGAGAGAGAGAGAGAGAGAGATGCACATTGTAATACCCTCGTAACAACGACAGGATCGGTAGGTTGGTTAGGACAAATTGGCTTGACTGGAGGGGAGCAAATAAAAGGGCAATGAGCAACATATGTTAAAACTACACATCAATTGTTGAAACATTTCTCGTTATACCAAATATATACACGAATGTAAAAAGAAGGTAATAATTTTGCGTTACTTCAATTTCTCTCGTATTGCATTGCTCTGTTTTCCTTTCTTACAAAATCTACATTCAAAAACATGTCCACCAACCTGAAGACCAAACCCAAGAATTATCACATAGTCGGAAAGTGAAAGCTGTACTGTTATACAGATTGAACACACCAACTGTTGATTTGTCTTTTTCTTATACACTTTACTCATCGCCAATTAGAAATACGATATTAAAGGTATTTACATAATGTTGTTTATACGTAGATTTGCCAGTAGTATTATATATTTCCTTGATATTTTATATTTTGCTTTTTTACAGCGTGTTAAGTTGCACTTCTCCAGGTATAAATTCGACCTCGAACAATGCGATGACACGTGTAACTGCGACAAAGTGTTTGTATATGACGGAAGTAGCGCCACAGCACCGTTGATACACTCAATTTGTTCCTCAAAATTCTTGATTGACGTTGTAACATCCAGCGGAAATACGGTTTTTGTTTATTTTGAATCTGATACTCGCAATAGACGACGTGGATTTGAGATACAGTATTCATCTGTTGAAGGTAAGTGAAGTTGCTGTGGTATACCTATTTAAATTAGGCCTCACTACATTAGTAATTGCATATATATACAACAAATAAGTGAACTCTTGTGTAGCACTATTGGTTTAGAAGGAAGTAGTATAAACATGAATGTTTTATTAATATGTATAGAGTACTGTGGGGCAAAGTGTCCACACCTATTTGGCAGATTGTTCATTTTGTGGTGCATTCTACTGTTGAAACACTGCAACAAACTACAGTATGTTTGTTACGTTTGATTTTCATAGACACAACATGACAATAAAATTATATCAATTTGAATTTGTTATCCAAATGCATAAATCTCCTAACAGAAGATTTGGAATTACGATATAATATGCATGAGTTCTTGTAAGACAGGTTGCTATAGGTCTCTTTACATTAGTATAGACAAATAAATACATAAAACACAATGTTTGCTATCTTGCATCGCAATATTGGTTATAAAGTAATATAAAAATGAATAAATATTAAGTAACTCTTCACAATAATCACCACAGGAATGTTAATGAACAGCCTGTGGTATTTATACCATAAATATTTTGTGTTTCGTTGCACATTCGTGTTTTTACATTTATTGCGCATGAGCAGAAACGTCACGCGGAGATTATTTAACGCCCTGAAAAATAAAAAGCGCGACAACACCATCTGATATTGTTACACAGCCTTACCACTGGAGCTTCCTTTTCTATATAGGTAGACGGAGATGACCAGGGCACGCATAAGTCTGAGATTGGATGTGAGATTGATGTACCCATTTCTCCTAAGGGAGTTAACTCTTGCCAAGGCTGCTGTTGTTAGTGCAGTCCTTGCAAATATATTTCAGGTTTTGACCCTTCGTCGTAGGTTACGGTTTCCAGATATTTGAAGTGTGTCACTACCTCCAGTCTCTAGTTGGTGATAATGATCTGGATCTCAACGCCTTTGGTACTGTTAGTCATCACCTTAGTCTTTTCCGCACTGATCTTCATTCGATTCGTGGACGATATCGTCTCCAAATTGCCGATTAGTAGCACAAGTTCTTCTTAGTGACGTGATCAGTGCAGCGTGAATGCGTGTCTCAAGCTCTGCTGTTAGTGTCTATATCTCGCATGCGTACAGGAAGCTGGAACATGACGTGCAATATAATGCTGGTAAACCGTTGGTCATGTTCCTTGAATTGATAGTTGTGTAAATTCTTACTTGAGCATGTAGCAATACAATGCCAAAGGGTGATGACATTGACTGAAGCACGTGGAGACTTCGTAGGCATACATTACGACAATGATTGTGAAGCATGTTTCTGCAGGAGCGTGTGGCAATGAGACGGCGGTACTGACTGAGGCACGAGGAGAGTTTGGATCCAACTATGGTAAAGACGAAAGTTGCCAATGGAGAATACAAGTCCACGAAGACGAGGTAAATATTTCCGGATTTTTATGGCTTGTCTTCTCTTTTAGTCTGTAGACCAATATACTGGGTAATGAACATACGTTACACACACGCACGCACGCACGCACACACGCACGCACGCACGCACGCAAACAAGCACGCACGCACTCACGCATACACATAAACATGCATCATAAATAAATAAATAAATAAATAAATATATATATATATATATATATATATATATATATATATATATATATATATTATTTTTATTTCCTAATTGCAAAGGTAATATTTTAATATGACAACATTGCTATACAATAGTAATTAAATGTGAATGTAACGAAATAGTTCAGTTGTTGATTAGATATCATTCTACTGGGTATTTAAAAAATGTGACATTACAGCCAATTATTTTGTATTTGTCAAAGCACTTACCAGTTCTGTTGAATCGTACTCGTAAACCAATAAGAATCAACATTATGGAGATTTCAGAATGCTGCATACATACGTTACTAATCAAAATAAGTAGTTTAAAACAAATTATTATTATTGCCTGTACTTGTGTACGCACATATGCAATTGTGTGTGCTTGTGGGCATGTAAATGTTGTGAATGGTAATACCATCGTGCCTATTTCCAATATCGCTAAGAGCATTAGCATCAACTAAGAGTTGATTTTGACAAATCGTAATATGGCACCTGGCAAGCGGCAAGTGAAGGCAAGGAGGCACTTGGTGTGTAACCACTGCCACAGCTTGGTGGATTTTGCCGTATCGGGGTGCGGAAAAACTTGGTCAGAGACAACGGAGGAAGGGTTTACGTTCCAATGTTTAGGGTGTTGGAAAGTGGACTGTCTGACAGCAGAGTTAGCTAAGCTAATGGATATTGTGAAGGGGATGCAGAGTGGAGGGAGGGTGATTGCAAGGACAACAAATGGAGAAAGAACAACAGGAAACATGACATGCAGGAAGGTGACAGGGGAAAAAGTGACAGTAGAGAAGGAGGGAGGGACAAGGGGACAGGAGATGAGGGAAGTAGATGCGACAGGAGGTAAGACGAATGGAAGAAAGGAAGTGAGAGGTGATGTGACCAAACGGAAGTCAATAACAAGGACGATGACAGGAAGAAAAGAGACCGGAAAGAAAGGAACAACAGAGAAAGCGGCAGGGGGAAAAGTCAGCAACCAGGGAGATGCAAAACGGAGGAGCTACTCTGAAGCAGTGATCGAGGGGGCATTGAGAACAGAAAGGGTATTTATGGGAGACTCCATTTTGCGAAAGACAGACAGGACATTAAGCAAAGGAGAAGACGTTGTTGTTTGTCTTCCGGGGGCTAGGATAGAGCATGTGACTGAACGGGTAGAGAACGTATTGGGGCATGGCCAAGGGGGTCTATATTAGTACATGTAGGGACGAACAATGCAGACAGGGATGGAACAACCAGGATAGTAAAGAGATACAGAGAGTTGGTAGAGACACTGAAGAAGACGAGAGTTGAACAGATCATACTCTCAGCAATCTTGCCAGTGATGAGGGGAAGGGGGACAACATTTAGAAATTGCAAGAGGATGGCAATTAACGGACTATTAGAGCAGATGTGTGAAGAAGAAGGAGTTGGATTTGTAGATTTGTGGGGATATTTTGTTGGTAAAGAAGACATGTTTATGAGAGATGGCCTCCATCTAAGCGGAAAGGGCGCAGCAGTGTTCTCCGAGAACCTTCTTCGATCGATGAATAATGGAACAGGTTGCAACTTTTTTAACTAGTTTCGCAGGGGGGATACACAGAGAAGCCAAATACTAGAGGCATAGATAAAGATAGCAAAAAGACATCAGCAAAGAACAGCCTGGAAAGCCCTACGGAATTTGGTTATAAATGTGTTTGTTTAAATGCAAGGAGCATAGTCAACAAAATAAATGAACTAAACATTATGGTAGAAGATATTGACCCTCACATAATAGGTATAACTGAATCTTGGGTCACCCCCAATATATCAGAAGCCGAATTAGGAATGACAGGATATGTAATGTTTAGGAAAGATAGATTAGGAAGAAGGGGAGGCGGAGTTATTTTATATATTAAAGAATCCATCCAGGGTTATGAAATAAAACTAGAAAAAGAAGCAGAATGTGAAGAAGCTGTCTGGTGTAACATAGTTACAGGAAACTCAACATTAACTGTTGGGTTAGTGTATCGGAGTCCAAACATAAGCATAGAAGAGAATGAAAAAATACATAACGCTATCAAAGAAGTGAGTAAACGGGACTGTATTATTATGGGGGATTTTAACCATGGGCATATACAATGGACATCTCTACAGAGTACCGGGAGAGAGGATCAAGAGTTTTTTAATTTAGTTCAAGATACTTTCCTTTCTCAACATGTGTTAGAAGCAACCAGGGGCGAGAATGTGTTAGACATAGTATTGAGCTCACAGAAGGAATTTGTTGATAATGTCAATATATGTGAGCCACTGGGGTGTAGTGATCACAACCAGATACATTTTATCATCAAAGTAAAGGGAGAACGGAATAGAAAAATAAGGTAGAGGAAAACATTTCACAAAGGAAGATATAAGGACATGAGGGAATATTTAGCAAAGATAGACTGGAATAAAACACTGAAGAATAAGACAGCAACAGAATGCTGGTATATTTTAAAGAGTGAAATTGACTGCGTCGTTGACAAATTTGTTCCGTTGAAAAAACAGGGGAAACGGTCAAAGAAGAAACACTTATCGAGGGAAGCCATTAGAAAAATCAGGTACAAGCAAATGATGTGGAAGAGATATAGACATACTGGAAGTGAAGAAGACTATAGCATTTATAAAGAAGCACTTAATCAAGCTACAGCTGAAATTAGAAATTCAAAGAGAAGCTACGAAAGAAAAATAGCTTTTAATATAAAACATGACAGCAAGAGTTTTTATGCGTATGTTCGAAGTAAACAGAAAGTTCAGGATAAGGTCGGTCCTCTAGAAGGTAGTAATGGAAACATAATAACAGAGGGATTCTTAATGGCAGAAAACCCAAATGAGTACTTTAGTTCGGTGTTTACCAGGGAAGATATTAGTATATTACCAGTACTTGAGACTAAGTTCGAAGGGGAGAGAGTTTGACTATTTAGGACAACTAATTGTAACCCCAACAATGGTAACTATGAAAATAAGAGATATGAAGGATAATAAATCACCTTGAGTGGATGGGATTCCTCCCAAATTACTATTGGAAATTGTAGAACAAATCAGCATACCGCTTGCAACAGTGTTCAGTTTGTCATTAGAGGAGGGAATAGTTCCGTTAGAATGGAAAGAAGCAAACATTATACCATTATTTAAAAAAAGGTTCGAGAAACAAGTCAGAGAACTATAGACCAGTGAGTTTAACATCGGTGATTTGCAAACTATTAGAAAGACTAATTAAAGATCACCTGGTTGATTTTCTTGTTAAAAATAAATTGATAAACCCATCTCAACATGGGTTTTTAAAAGCGAGGTCATGCTTAACAAATATGTTATGTTTTTTGGAAGATGTCACAAAGTGGCTAGATGAGGGATCACCAGTCGATATAATCTACTTAGATTTTAAAAAAGCCTTTGACAAAGTGCCACACCAAAGACTACTACTTAAACTAAAGGCCCATGGCATAGGAAATGGAATGATCAACTGGATAGAAAAATGGTTTATTGATAGAAGACAAAGAGTAGTAGTTGATGGGGAGGTTTCAAACTGGAAAGCGGTTTTGAGTGGAGTACCGCAGGGATCAGTACTGGGACCTATTTTATTCTTAATATATATCAATGATTTGGATGATGACATAACAAGCAAGGTGTTGAAGTTTGCGGACGACACAAAAATGTTTAGGAAGATTAAAAGTGATGCAGATAGACAGCATTTACAAGATGATCTTAATAAGTTGATAGAATGGACTGAGAAGTGGCAAATGCTGTTTAATTTTGGAAAGTGTAAGTGCCTTCACACAGGACATGGGAATGAAGATGCTCAATATACAATGGGTGATACTGTACTAAATACTACCTTAAAGGAAAAGGACTTAGGGTTAACTATTAGTGCTGACATGAAGGTATCAGAGCAGTGTGGAATTGCAGCAGCGAAGGGAAACCAAATTCTTGGATTAATTAGGCGAAATATAGTTAACAAAGAAAAAGAACTAATAATACCGCTGTATAAAACAATAGTTAGACCTCACTTAGAATATTGTATACAAGCATGGAGGCCATATCGCAAGAAGGATATTGATATGCTAGAAAGAGTACAAAGGAGAGCAACCAAAATGATACAAAAACTCAGGAATATTAGTTATGAAATGCGTCTAAAAGAATGTGGTTTAACAACACTAGAAACCAGAAGATTGAGAGGAGATCATATTGAGGTGTTTAAAATATTGAATGGATATGAAAATATTGACAGAAATATTTTTTTCACAGTCAAGGAAGAGAGAAGGACTAGAGGACATGGAGTTACATTAGCAAAGAAGCAGTGTAGACTAGATATTAGAACATTTTCATTTTCACAAAGAACAGTAAACGAATGGAACAGATTATCAGCTGATTGTGTAGGTGCTAGTAGTGTTAATATATTTAAAAATAAAATCGACATATACCTAAGAAGGGCGGGGTATACTTAGATAGATCGGTTGGACTCTCGATAAGCCAAATGGCTTCCTAGTCCACCTGCCATCTAGAGTTGAATCTCTAGGTGGCAATCTTGTTCAATCTTGTTAAATCTTGTTATCTTTTATGACGCCCTAAGTATGAACAACTACATGCAGCATATCTGTTGTGTAACATATTTGCATCTACATAGTACTGTAAGAATTTGAAACCTTCTAGATCGGAAAACCACATAGATTATGGTGCACATTTACGTGACATCTCACTTCGACAATGGAAACGGTTTGCTTAACGGGATTGCCGACGATCATCTCAACAGACTACAACGATGACAAAATGCTGCTGCACGTCTCTTAACCAGAACGAAGAAACATGATCATTAACACAACTGTCCTGCCTGACCTCAACTAGATGCCACTTAACGCATTCAACGTGAACTAGTGCTATTAGCATGTCAGTCTTCACTGCCTAGCTGTGACGCAGAAATGCTGCAAAATATTATAAGTAGTAATAGTATCATCATTATCATTGCATGTTATTATCAAAGCAATGTAATCAAATTTTTTTCTGTTCTGTCATTCAGCTTTGATATGTTATCATAACATACATAGTCACATGTAGAATATTCACATAACCCCACCCACCCCCCACACACACTCACACAAAACTCATGTTTTTACAGCGTGTGCGTATGGACTTCGTCAGCTTCACGCTCCCTAACTGCAGTGACTGTAGTTGTGACAAAGTGAAAATTTACGACGGAAGAGACGCCACAGCTCCATTGATCCACACACTCTGTGGCAGCGATCTGCCGGGAAACGTCACGTCCAGTGGGAATGAGTTGTTCGTTCATTTCCTGTCTGACAACGAAAACAGAACTCGTGCGTTTCGGATCCGATACTCGGCGTTTGGTAAGGGATAATTATAACAAATACAGATAATTTATTACAACACACACCCACTCGCACGCTCGCGCATGCACGACTTACATACACACACATACACAAATGTTCAAAAATAAATATTTTGCAGACATGTACCTTATGGACAAATTATAACTTCTGAGATAGGGCTGCCCGCATTTAAAGGTCAAGGTCAAGGCCAGACGAAGTTCAAAAGACAAAACATTCCATAATTCCAATTTTATCATCTACTAACATTGTTACAATGTTTGTGTTTCGGAAGGTAGTAATGTTTGGATTTCGACACGTAGTGCACTACATTCATAGAGGCAGTCACATTTACTCAGTTAAGTAACTAATTAACTCACCCCTCCATTGCGTACCAATTCCTCACATGCCGCTACAATGAGCTTGTTCTTAACTCTCACAAAGTCCACGGCAGAGACAGAGTGCTGTGCATGTGAGCCCGGCGGTCTTGCATATGCATTTCTTCGTACAAGTGGGTTCAGCCTTGCAACCACACTGGCTTTTGAGCTTTTGAAAACATTTTAAAATATCATACAAATCTCGAGATATTGGACAGTATGATTATATAATTATGGATGGCCTTGGGCTTTAAAGTCGGTTATATGGTTATATGGTACAACTATGCTTTTGCCCAGCGTGTCACGATTCCATTAAAATTTGGACTTAAGCGTCTCCACTAGTAGGTGGTATGACGGTACAATTTTCTTTTTTCTTTCGGGGGGCTTTCAACGTTTAGAATTTCTCTAGATGGAAGCTCATGGACCACTGTTTACCCACGTAGTGAGGGAATCAATGTCGTTTTGCAGCTTTTTCTGGTCCTCTTTTTGTTTAATGGTGTTACTACACAGGGTGACATCAACAAACAGACGGACTTTTGATTCAATGTCTATAAGCAGGTCATTGATGTACAGAAGGAAGAGACACAAGCCGACAACTGATCCCTGGGAGACTCCCAGTCCACATGCATGATGCTCAATCTCTCTCCCCCCAACACTACTGCCTGGAGTCTGTCTTCGAGAAAGCTGTTAATTCATGCCGAACTCTGTTTCTATAGCGACGCTGCTTGTGAATTAGAAGGGTATGACTCACCTTGTCGAATGCTTTTTCAAAGTTAAAGACAGTGGTGTCCTCCTGGATTACCCTCACCAGCTATTTAGTTGTTTCATACACGTACCCAAGAAGTTGCGTCTCACAGGACCATTCGCGTCGAAGCCATGCTACTATGGAGAGAGGATATTCTTCTTCTCAAGGTGTGACATGATGTGACTGGCGATGATGTGCTACACCACCTTGCAGGCTATGCATGTCAGTTAGATGGGGCGGTAGTTTTCTCCCTTCTTGAAGACAGGCGTCATGATATGGGCTAATTTCCAGTCGTGTGGCAATGTTATAGTCTGGTAGGAGTTTCGGAAGAGCAAGGTAAGGGCTGGTATGACTTCTTCCGCAACTGTCTTCAGGAGCCTTGGTGTAATCCCGTCGGGACCACAGGCTGTGTTAGGGTCCACGTTTAGACGCAGTTTCTTCACCCTTTCTTCGGTAATACTGCTGTCTTTGTAGTCTGTGTAATCAGGAAGGTCTGGTTTTGGGGTTGTGGTTGTTGAGAAGCTGGGCTTGTTATTTGGAGTTAGTAATGAGTTTCCCAGAATCTTTGAGAGGAGAGATTCCCACCCCTAGTCCTTCATGCTTTGATGAAGCTCCAGAACGTCTTCTTGGAGGAGGTTGGATTTGTCACAGATCAGCCTTTTTACGTAGCTACAGTAAAGGCGGCGCAGACTTTTCTGGACTTGTCGTTTTGAGTTCTGTCCATAGATTTTCTACTCCACTATTTTCATTGAAGATGGACATGATGCGAATATTCAGATGACTGTGTAGATGGGGTGAGACATGTCAGTTGTGGTGTTTCTTTGGAGGATGGATCTCTAGCTCCGTGTAGACTGCATCATGGTCAGCAAGCCCAGGTAGTATCTCAGTTGGGGATCAGGTTTGTGTGAATTGCCGTGAAGAGATCTAGGTAGTTTTCTCCTCTAGTGGGTCCTGTACCATCTGCTCCGTCATTGGTGTCATCCATGAACGTTCGGTGGATATTCGGGCTTGGGGATCCCTTCTTTAGGGTCATGGTTGGCCAGTGCCATCCGGGGAGGTTGGAGTGTCTACCTGCTACAATTATGGCGTTACCCCGTGGATGAACCAATACCACCATTGTCTGAATAGCTATAAACAATATTGGTTAAGATGTCAATCGTAATAACATTACTATCCTTTTATTGTTATAATATTAAAATATTCTTTGCAGGAGCATGCAATGATGGATTGGCGGTTTTGACTGGACCAAGTGGAGTGTTTTCTACCAAGGGAGCCTACTATGAAAATAACGAGAGGTGCAGCTGGAGGATTGAAGTCGACAAAGGAATGGTGAGAACAGTGATTTGTCTTGAGGAGAATGCTCCAAAAGACTAGTCTAATGGTAAAAAGGGCACAGTTTGCAGTTAAAAATATCTGATCGTTAAATGTCACTCTACTATGTTGTTTCCGGTTTAAGCACTACTGGATTGAATATTAATAAATTCTGGATTAAATCATGCAGTAATATAATTCCTTTTACAGTTAAAGTGTTCTGTTTATTAGTTTGTATCAATGCGAAATGTCTTACAAATTGAACACGCCAATTGTTTAGTTGTCTTTCGTTAGTTGTATACACTTTGTATGGCTCCATGCTAGAAATAAGACATGCTAACATTATCTACGTCAGGTTATTTATACGTAGGTGTGCTAATAATATTATACGCATCCTTGTAATGTTACGGTTTACTTCCTTTACAGCGTGTTAAGTTGCACTTCTCCAGGTCTAGATTCGACCTTGAACAATGCGATGACACGTGTAACTGCGACAAAGTGTCGATATATGACGGAAGTAGCGCCACAGCACCGTTGATACACTCAATTTGTTCCTCAAAATTCTTTATTGACGTTATAACATCCAGCGGAAATACAGTTTTTGTTTATTTTGAATCTGATACTCGCAATAGACGACGTGGATTTGAGATACAATATTCATCTGTTGAAGGTAAGTCGTATTGCTAACATATACGTTAAGGCGACGCAATAATTTATGGTAAAATGGTTTTTGTTTCTTATGATAGCTTGCTGAAATTTCGGACAAGCTTAATTATATTTCAAAAGGAATGTATATACTTTTATTTATTTCTTGGATCCCCTTTTCACCCCTTTTCACCCATTTTGAATTTCAGTGGCATCAGCTGAAATCCTAGATCTGCATAATGTACAGGCCAAATCCACTGTAACGTTGTGTATACATAGCTGACATACACCTGCATGTCATAACAGCGAGATCTTATTATTATTTTCAAAATTTTGTTTTAACGATAATATAAAAATACTTGTTTCAAAACATCGACTAATATTTGAAAATCTTGTCATGTAGAATTTTTTGCTTATATTACTTTGTCAATTTCTCACTGTTATTAAATGGGGAGCAGTATTATGGAAAATTCCTGAACATCTCAATGAATTTGGTTGAGAAATAGAATAGCCGAGATCTACGCAATAAGAGAAGTGAGTTCAGTGAAATAACTGTATTGTAGAAAAACGACGTCAAAGTTTATTAACATTTCAACAATGTATTGTACAACAACAAATGTTCACAGAGACCTCAAATTACACATACATATGACCTCAAAATTATGTTTTTTCCAGGTGGTATAGAGTATAAAGACATTAGACTAAAAAGTAAAAAATATCAAACATTTTGTGAAGCATAAATAAGTGTAGTTTGGGGGGGGGTAAAAGTTACTAGTGTCATACTATCGTTCATCAGTGGCCTAAAACACCCATGCAACATAGTCTGTTGATGCTGCTGCTGGCCGTGTGCGGGCAACCAAGCGGGCTCGCCTGGCCTCCTTTGAGGCGGCCACCGTCTGACGCTTCGCCTGCTGCAGGCGCCGTCGGTCGGCTTTCTCTGTCGATGCCAACAAGTGGGCACCTGATGGCACCTGCATCACTTCACACAGATTCTTCATCGTCACCTTGATGCCAGCGTTGAACTGCGACACAGCACTGCAGGTGGCGGAGAAACGCACTCGAGACTAATGAAAGTGGTCTTGAGGCATTTGCTCCACATAAAAGCGTGGAGGCTTTCGTTCGCATTCTGCGTTTTGCCCAGTGTGCACCGCTTGAGGAGGTCGACGTGGGCCAGTCGGGTACACATCCTTCACCTGCGAGATCCCACTGGGCAGCGGTCGTGCTGGGGCTTGTTACTTGTAGCGGAGCTCTGGTCGAACGACGCCAAAATCGCATTCTGCATGCCGCTGACGTCAGCCTTCTTCACAGATGATGCCAACTTGCGCAGGGCAGTGTTGAAGCGTTTGGCGACGTGGTTCACACACACCTCCTTCTGCAGCTCCACGTCACCATGTGACCATGAGTCCGGTGGTCAGCGACACGGATCACCAAAGACGCGGCGCCACACTTCAGACATCTCAGGCCCTTGACTAGTGTTGATAGGACGCTGGACCGAGTGATGACACTCGTGATGTCACCTGCTGTCTCGGGTGCACCTGCTGTCTCAGGCGAGTGACGGGTGTCACTGTCATACGCGTCGTTGTCGGAGTCAAACCCGACAGGAGGCTTTGCCACCGCCACCATCGCCGTCTGTCCAGGCCGTGCCTACCTAAGTTGCTGTCGCGTGCGCTTTCGACCGATCCCGAAAGAAACGACGTGCTTTTCTTCCCATCTACATGGTGTCGCGCGTAAAATAACTTTACTAATTGCCTCAGAGTGTTAAATGTATTCCTAACCCAACAACAACCAGTTTATCATCTCAGTGTGTTAACCTGTCTTCCTAACTCTAACCCAAAGAGAGAACTTGGGGTTATTCTGTAAACATTAAAAAATAACCTCCCGTAGAGAATAACTGGAGCACTACGCTACATCGGGTTGCCATCTAACGGATTCAACATCACTAATAATTGATTGAAACCCAAGATGAGTTTCTATCCATATACATTTGACAATTATGTTTATTACTCTTTCTGCAGGTGCGTGTGGCAATGAGACGGCGGTACTGACTGAGGCACGAGGAGAGTTTGGATCCAACTATGGTAAAGACGAAAGTTGTCAATGGAGAATACAAGTCGATCAAGACCAGGTAAACATCTGTGGCTTTTTATTGCTGGTGTTTTTGTTATTGATATTGTTTTTACTCGTGTATGGCATATGCATATATATATATATAATATATATATATATATATATATATATATATATATATGCATAGGTGTAAATGTATTTTATTATAATAGCAATGCAACCCAGTTGTGTTGTGTCATCCGCACAGTTGCGATAACTTTGGAATTGACTGGGCTGCTTGGAAACTATGTTTTAAACGGTTGAAATGTCTAGTGTTTCATTCATCAATGTTGTTATGTTACCAAAGTATGCGGTGAATATATTCGTCTAATGTAGACGAACACACACACACACACACACACACACACACACACACACACACACACACACACACACACACACACACACACACACACACACACACACACACACACACACACACACACACACACACCACACCACACCATACATACACACACACACACACCACACACACACACACACACACACACACACACACACACACACGCACACATCTAGTGTCCCGTGGTTGAATGAAGGCCTCAGCATGTTGCTTCCACATCTGCCTATCTTGCGCTATCCTCTGCCAGATGGTACCCTTCCAGTAGTCGTCTAGGTAATCTCTCCACCGTCTCTCCACTGCCAGATCCGCTTCTTCTGACTTGTTCAATCACGTCTACGACCCTTGTCTTTTCTCTTACCCAGACGTTTGTTTTCATGTCCCGGTATATGATGTTTAGCGTACTCCTTTCTATCTTTGTTTGTGTTGCTGCTAGCTTGTTCTTTGCTTGGGTTGTGAATGCCCATGTTATTTTCGCGCCGTATGTCAATGCTGGAAGTACGCATGAGTTGTAGACTTGTCTCTTCAAGCATGTTCAAATGTTACCATTGAAGATGCCGCCGTACTTGGCGAATGATGTCCATCCGCCGTGATTCTTCTTTGAATCTACCTGTCTTGGTTTTGAGTCTCTGATGTTGTATCTCTGTCCCAGGTAGATGTAGCTTTCAGCATTCTCGATCTGAGTGTTGTTAATATATATATTGGTGTGCCGTTTTCTATCATCTATAATCAATAAAATAATATAATATATATATATATATATATATATATATATATATATATATATATATATATATATATACATATATATATGATAAAAAAATATATATATATACACACTGCACTGCACTGCACTGCACTGCACTGCACTGCACTGCACTGCACTGCACTGCACTGCACTGCACTGCACTGCACTGCACTGCACTGCACTGCACTGCACTGCACTGCACTGCACTGCACTGCACTGCACTGCACTGCACTGCACTGCACTGCACTGCACTGCACTGCACTGCAACAACAACAAAATGGAACCCGTACACGCATTCACATTCACATCGTGTTTGTTTACAGCGTGTGCGCCTGGATTTCGTCAGCTTCACGCTCCCTAATTGCAGCGACTGTAGTTGTGACAAATTGAACATTTACAACGGAAGAGACGCCACAGCTCCATTGATTCACACACTCTGTGGCAGCGATCTACCAGGAAGTGTCACGTCCAGCGGAAATGAATTGTTCGTTCACTTCGAGTCTGACAGCGAAAATAGAACTTCGTGGGTTTCGGATTCAATACTTAGCTACTGGAGGTAAGAAATGGCTTTACAGATTTATAGCTAAGGGACGTTTAGTAACTGATTCAAATACTTTTCTGCATTCCACGTATAATACACCCCTGTAGTGGGATGCTGCAAACTACTGCATGTGTTTTGTGATTGATCCACAACTACAAAATGAAGTATGTGGATTCCGTCGTGGCCACCACTCGTCTGTCGGCTAAGTGGCTAGATAAATATACAAATAGATAGATAGTTTTTATAATCGCATAAATCATATAAACAATATATAATATAATACACGCTTTCATGCTGAAAGCAGAGCCAATTAGGCTGTAGCCAGTGAATTGAAATGATGATAATACTATAAGATTAGTATTTATGTATACGATTACTTAACTTCTAGAAATAAGAAAACTATGTTTCTTTCACCAGTTGACGAATGTGAAGTTATATCTGTTGTAAACGGTTGTAAAAGCAAAACATCCACTGACTGTGATGACATCGATTTTAGACTCACTAAAAGTGTAATTACATCTATCGTAAAGCCAATAACACATATATTTAACTTATCTTTCCAAACTGGAACTTTTCTTGAAAAAGTGAAAATCGCCAAGGTCATTCCACTTTTAAGTCGGGGAGGAAAAGTGATTTCAGTAATTATAGACCTATTTCTCTGCTCCCACAATTCTCTAACATCCTGGAAAAGCGACATATCTACATATTAAACATATTTACAAACTTATGCGACATATTGAATCCTTGTCAATATGGCTTCAAGGGAAAATTTCCACTACACATACACTTCTAAAAGTAGTGTCTGAGATTACAAATTCCATAAATAAACGAAAACACTCTATTGGTGTATTTATCGATTTACGATTTACACTTTTGACACAGTAGACCGCCAACTTTTATGTAAGAAACTGGAATTCTATGGTATTCGCGGAGTTGCTTACCAATTGATGAAAGGTTATTTATCAATCAGAACGCAATACGTGAGTTACGAAGGACATACATCTGAGCTTTTACCGATACTGTGTGGTGTTCCTCAATGTTCTATCTTAGGTCCTCTCTTGTTTACAATATATGTTAATACTAACAGGGACAGTAGACACCAATAAGTGTACAACTTCACGTCTACGCCTTTTAAATAAAACTTATTTCTTCAATGTGTGTCATTAGTACCACGTGATTTATTATTTACTTGACTTGTTTTACTTGTTGGTCAATGTTGTGTGTTTTGACATAAATTGATTGAATTCAATAATGATTTAACGTTGTGTAGCATAAGGATTATATTTCAGTAGTAGACCTGATGCGAGTGATCTAAAACAACAATGATATTAAATAATAAATGTATATATATAACTAATATTGCATATACGATAATATTGTTACACCAATACCACTGATAGCTTGAATATGTTTACACATGTGAACACATATATCATAATTTTGATGATTTAAATGAAGTTTCTGTTATATGTGTTCCATAATGCAGAGAATAGAAGAAAACAATGAAGTGAGAACAATTGTTATATGATAGTGCCAGGAAAAATACCAAGATGGTGACCAAGAGGGAGATGGATGGATTGCGTCCTAAGGGACATGCAGGAACAACCCGGAGGATGCCAAGGATAGTACATTCTGGAAATCAAGAATTCGGTCCGCTGACCCCACCTATTGGGAAAAGGCGAAGAAGAATAGGTTTTGCTAGATATCCATTTATCTGGTTTCATAAATATGTATATCAACGGTAAATGTGAACATATCAGATAACGAATGAGGTAGACTCCCAGGAGCATCTTCTTCTATCCTATGAGCATCGTAGACACTCGTTGGGAGTGACACGGTGGATGCCTTCGCAACCATTGTGCGCCAGCACTGTGGGTCTTCCACCACCACGGGCAGTGGGCTGTTTCGTCCAGTCTTTGATATTGTCCAGCTAGGATTTCATTGGTCTGCCTCTGCGTCGTTTACCCTCTACAGTGCCTACTGTACCTTGGTCAGATAGCCGTGACGGGAGATGTGGCCATACCAAGCCAATGTCCGTCGCTTGACCGTGGCAAGGAATTGTTCCTGCCTGCCAGCGTAGTTGATGACTTGCTGTCTGACGAACTCCTGTGCTATGTATATGAGATGCGCAACGTTTGCTCGATTATTCTCTCCAGATCGGCTGTGAGGGTGAAACTTTCGCATCCGTATAAAATGATGGAGACCTCTAGCGACTTGAACAGTTTCAATTTTGTTGGAAAGCTGATGGACTTGTTCTTCCAGATGACGTTAAGTCTCGTCATAGCCGACGCGGCCAGGCTTAGTTTTGTCTTCACCTCCATTGTTGAGATCCCATCCTTTGTTAAGGTGGAACCAAGGTACTTGAAACTGTCCACCTCTTCAAGTTTCTGACAGTTCAGCATGATAGAGGTTGCTGTTTGCCGGGTGCGGCTATTCATCATGCGTTTGCTTTTCTCAGAGCTTAGTTCCATTTCGTATGCTCCTGCTGTTCTTTCCAATCTGGTGGTGAGATCTTGGAGTTCTGCTTCGTTGCATACCATGAGGTCAATGTCATATGCAACGCGACAATTCATTCCGAATTACATATTTCGACTTAATTGTGATATTTGTCTTTGGTGCGAAGGATGCAATGACACAATTCATGTGTATAATAAAGTTTAAAAATGTATTATTGATTTCTAATTGATGTAGGCACGACCAATTAATTTGCAAAGAGCAGATTTTATGTGTTCAATGGATATGTTCCATTAAAAGTCTATGTTTAAATTTTCATGGCTCGGTAGATTTTTATGCAGGCTTCTGCATGCAAATTAGATCAAATATACATAATATGTTATCAATGGGGTAGCAGAACTAACGGTTATATGCGTTGGTTTAGTACGTGTGCGAATTTACTGCTCGTGGCATCTACGCTAGCTTCTAGTCAACCGTGGAACAATGAGAGTGGGTCATATATACATGTGTTCACCTCACCATTGCCTCATTTTGAAGTATCTCAGTTCCCACTCGAGATGTTGTGACGTTGATGTTGCTGTGCTGGGCCTGGTAGTATAATAGTAGTCAAGAAAATCAGACTTATAACGTCGAATTTATATTCGTAATTATGCTGCGGTCACATGAAAACATGATGTAGAAACGTCTTATCTATTTTCGTACACATAGTAAAATTACGAATATATTTCTGTTCATAATAAACCGTGATAGCGTTCAAATTGAAGTGATGAAAAGCACACTTTTTATCTTCTGACCAATGTCATAGCATGTAATATAAATGTACTATGCAAGTAAACACGGACAACTGAAATAACATCATAATATTAACTGATTTTATACATATGGGCTATGTCAAACTCCCTATGCATACATGTCTTGCATTGTCGTGATTCGTTTCCCATTTTCATCGCATGACCAGATGTGTGTTCATTAAAACTCCTCCTATTTTATCGCACGTGTTGCGTCGATATTTCACGCAATAGCCCATATGCATAAAATCAATTAATATTATCTATTATATTACTACAATATGTTGATACTCTGCATAAACTTTACATTTGGAAATTAGCTGTGGTGTGTATTCTACTTGATACAAACACTTCTTTAGTTGAAGACGACATCAACAGCTACATGTTTTCAAGTGGTAATCCCCATTGTTGTGCAGCATACGACAAAGACCCAGTGCAGAACATCACAACAAAATAAATTGTTCAGCTTCCTTGATTTAAGAATAGGAGCTTCTGGGAACCGAACAATTGTAACCAATTTAGATATTTCCACGTCATCAAAACGAACTCGTACATTTGCAATAACACCTCATAGGTGGTAAATAATCTGGATATCAATCACTGCTTAACATGTCGTTGCCAATGTATATATTTGCAATCAAAACCATTTATATTTCCTATGTGTTGATATTAAATGAATTAAGTTATATTTAGTCGCACAATATGGCAGATACAATGTTTTCACCCATAACCACAGGTAACTTTTACACTTTAATTCTAAAGTGTCCAAATAAATTGCGATACAAGGGGGAAAGTCAGTCTCCTAAACTAAAACTTTCGAAAATTGCAAGCCTCTGAGGTCCTATCATCACCGCCCTAGATAAATCTCCTAGTAGAGTTACATCTTACTGGTCACTTCCACATGCCGCTTCTTGATAAAAGGCAGTCTACCGCCCTAGTATGTTTGAAAATTCCGTTACATTGTTATGATGTGTTCCAGAAAAAAGATCGCGCGTAAACAAAAGCTTAATTATAACATACTTCAAACACAGCCTTTTGAAATGATAGCTCCTCAGCTTCTCTACCCCATGAACGAACTTTGAAAAAGTCCATATCAAATTGAGGGAGATGTGGATTCACACAAAAAACGAACAAATGAACAAAATAACCAGAGAAACACTGTTTTACAATATAAACAATTACTATAAATATATCAATGCAGGATTTCAAGCAAATACTTATTAATCTTCTTATCAAATAACAAAATCAGTCAACATTCAAACTGCAACAATGAACTAAATAACTATTGTCCTATTTCTAGTATATGTTTTCTGTCGAGGGTACTGGATAGTTTGTCACAACTTATGACTACGAACATACGGGTTCACAGCACTTATTAAATCATTTTTAATCTGCGGCTCATCGATTTCATTCAACATTCAACAGCTCTTCCAAAAATACACAATAAAATAGCATTCAACACGGATAATAGCAAATTGACTGCGCTACCTTACTAGATATTAATGCTGCTTTCAAGGCAATTGATCATGAAATGTGCCCCAATACTTATGTAGACATGAATGGAGTAATATTGCAAATTATATTGTCAATGTTACCAAACATAAAGCCATTATTATCAAATCATAATCATTATATAAGTAAATGCTATTTGCAGTTTACTTATAATTATTATATTTGTGTTATTATTCATGCTTATTACAGGACCATGCAATGGTGGATTGGCGTTTTTGACTGGACCAAATGGAGTGTTTTCTACAAAAGGAACCTACTACGAAAATAACGAGAGGTGCAGCTGGAGGATTGAAGTCGACAAAAGAAAGGTGAGAACTTGTCAGTACTTTTGTGAAGTACTGTTTCTTTTCCACATGAAAATTGTGTCGATCGACTTGATGATTCTGTTTCGTTGTGCTAAGTTGAATTCATACTGCGGGAGGCAGACTCATGTCTGCATTTCAACGCACATAGTATAAACACTGAAGCGATCGTGATTTCTGCAGCGAATATCTGAACATTATTCTCAGCCTTCCGTGAACGCCACCATTGACATTTGGCTGCTCTATCACACCTAAGCTGTCTATCCGTGATATTTCTATTATACTCCATCGCCCGGATCAGAACAGCTTGATTTTGAGAACGCGATATTACATATAGTCCCTGGTTGATTGTTACGTGCTTATTAATTGCTTATCTTTAATGTAATGTGTAATTATGACCATATACCGCTTCACTTTGTAGCGCCGTAGAGCAACTACAATTATTGGGATATACGACACATAGTAAATGCTTAAATGAAAAGCAGATTTCCTTTTCCTACATACTCTGAATCCGATGTATCCATCAGACGGTAGCTCACAGCCTAAGAATTATCACAGCATCAAAGTGAAAGCTTTCCTGCCGTAACTAGAACACACCAAGTGTTGATTTTGCTCTTTTGATGTGTAATTATGACAATTTCTACTGCTATGCTATTTATGCATAGGTTTGCAAATAATGTTAATTATTTCCTTGCTTTTTGTCTTGCTTTATTTACAGCGTATTCAGTTGCACTTCAACAGATTTGAGCTCGAAAATTATTGGGATACGTGTAAAAACGACAAAGTGTATATATATGATGGAGGTGACACCACAGTAACAAAGCTGCAAACAGTTTGCCATGTGAAATTCACAGCTTACGATATTATATCCAGCGGAAATATGGTGTTTGTTTATTTTGAATCTGATGATAACGAAAGAAGACATGGATTTGAGATACAGTACTCATCGGTTGAAGGTAAGTCAGGTTGCCATGGATAACGTACCTACATTAACCATTCTACATTAATAAAAAACAAAAAAACAAAGCTTGCAATCTTGCATAGCAATATTGATTCCAAAGTAATACAACAATAAGTGTTGTAATATAACGTACATGGGGTAAAGCGCCTCACCTACTCAACATATTCTTCTTTTTGACGCATTCTGCTAGCGACATAGTGCAACAAACTATGCAAGTGAAAGTAACCATTCGTATGAGAGAGATACTCTGTTCGTCTTACCTTTGTTGGAATATTAGTGAAAAGACACCATGACTTCCATAGCAATCTCCTTCACAAACCAAATTTCGTCATGGCCAAGAGCTTTTGTTTGGTTGATGTTCGGTGGATATTTCTATTTAAGAAATGTTCATTCTGACACAGCGTTTCATTTGATTTGCCGATAACGATTGTTCAGAACAATGCGTAGATCAGGGAGGTAGTCAATTATATAAAATGAACTAAAACAACTTATTTTGTGACACTGGTTCATATTCTTTTGGAACAAAATATTTGTGTGAATGTTTCTACAGGAGCTTGTAGCGGAAAGATAGCGGTTCTGAATGGGGAAAAAGGAGAGTTTGGCTCCAATTATGACAAGGATGAGAGCTGCAGATGGAGAATTGAAACTGGTGCTGACCAGGTGAGGACAGCTTATGTTGGAGCCTGTTAATTCCCGCTACTTGTTTGTTATTATCTTGTCCAAGAGTAATTTATAAGATACGTCATTCTAGAGAAATCCCTTGGGACCAATTGAACAATCCGAAGCAACTGGCCAGGGTTTGTAAAATATGATCTGTCTGTAATGTTTTACGACAATCAGAATGTTATTAAAACCTACTCAGCACATTATTATTATTATTATAACCAATATTTTTAAATCGCCTAGTATCCGGGACCAAGCCGTTCGTAGCTGCATGCACACCCTATTCGAGGTACCTGTCCTCACGGCGTTGGTTACTTTTATTTATTTATAATCAACTAAATATTGTCTGAAATATGTATATGAAAGATTTTATATAAAGACCGCCATGTTGACTTTCTAACCAAATTGTTAATGTCACCTTTACACTAGAACAGGAAAAGGTGAACACTTTGAAATTTAGTGTCAACTTCAAATATTTTGAAATTGTTTACCTGTATTATGGTACTTTGTATTTCCATGTTAAATATGTTCTACAGTACAAGCATTTAGCAAATCATGTGTCAGGTTAATAGTAACTGTAACGTGTAGTGTCAGAACACCAGATGTCCTTATCCCTTCCCTTCATCGAAGGGATTCGGCTTTTCCAGGAACTTTCAGGTGACTGAGGTTTAATCAGAACTGTCTAGGCAAGACGTCAATTAATTGATCTGTCACTTGTACATCTTAGCTTAGAAACCATTTTAGCCCTGTTCTACACTACAATTTTTTCATATACAAATTATGTTTTTCTTTACAGCATGTGCGCCTGGACTTTGTCAACTTCACGCTCCCCAGCTGCAGCGACTGTAGTTGTGACAAAGTCAACGTTTACGACGGAAGAGACGCCACAGCTCCATTGATCCACACACTCTGTGGCAGCGATCTGCCGGGAGAGGTCACTTCCAGTGGGAATGAGTTGTTCGTTCACTTCGAGTCTGACGGCGCAGACAGAATTCGTCGTTTTCGGATACGATACTCGGCTGTTGGAGGTAAATACTGTAGGTTTTCTATTGGTACTCGGAATTTGCAAACCGTCAAACATAATAATGACATATCAGCCGTAGCGTATACTCATGCACATATGTATGCTCATTGGCGTATTTGCGAGTGTATGACAAATAATTATTTAGCGTGTGTGTGTGCGCGTATGTCTGCTGCTTGGAAACAGTCATACACACCAACACACTCATACACACAACACAACACAACACAACACAACACAACACAACACAACACAACACAACACAACACAACACAACACAACACAACACAACACAACACAACACAACACAACACAACACACACACAACAGACACACACACACACACACACACATATATATATATATATATATATATATATATATATATATATATATATATATATATATATATATATATATATATATTATTTTGAATCAAGACGTAGATGGTTCTTCATGTCGCCATTCCATAAATTGGCCTGTAAGTTGGTTTAGGAGCACCTTTACAAATACCTTGACAACCATTGAGATTACAGAACCACTTCTATAATTTTCACTCTGTGATCGGTTTCACTTCTCCTTTATTGATCAAAATGATCAATTCAACACCTTTCCGCAATGCAATTGAAAGTCTGATGATTAACCTAATGCTGTGCACGACACTTTATTCAGCAACTCAAAACGCGCACGCGTGTGTGGTGTGTGTGTGTGTGTGTGTGTGTGTGTGTGTGTGTGTGTGTGTGTGTGTGTGTGTGTGTGTGTGTGTGTGTGTGTTTTTATTTTATATATATATATATATATATATATATATATATATATATATATATATATATATATATATATATATATATATATATATATATATATATGGCACAAACAAGTACGTCCCCACTGTTGAGCGCTGATGGATCAACGCTACTCACGGACAAAGCAGAGATCCTACACAGATGGGCCGAACACTTTGACAGTGTACTAAATCGTTTCTCAAATATAAACGAGGATGTACTAGCTCAGCTAGCCCAGATGAAGATGAGCATGTTTCTTGGTGATCCACACCCACTGTTGCTGGGGTGGAGAATGCCATAGCAGCATTTTCAAGTGGCAAGGCTCCTGGATCTGATATAATCCCAGAGGAAATCTACAAGTCTGGTGGCACACGGTTAGCCAACAAGATCAATGAACTATTTGGAACAATCTGGAGTGCATAGGGGGTCCCGCAGGAATTTAAGGATGCCTTTATTGTCCACCTCTACAAGAGCAGTGCTGCGACAACCACCATGACATTTCTCTCCTCTCAATTGCAGATAAAATATTTGTGCTCCTGAATCGTCTACGGGTGCAAATTGAACAGGGATGTCTGCCTAAGAGCCATGACGAGGCTCCACCGACATGATTTTTGGAGCAAGACAACTATATGAGAAGTGCGAAGAACAACATCTCCAGCTTTTGTTGATCTCACCAAGGCATTCGACACGATTTGCAGCGAGAGACTCTCGAAGATCATGGCTAAATATGGAATTCCAGAGAAGTTCAAGTCATTTCATAAGGGAATGCTGGCTAGAGTCCTGGATGAGAGAGAATTGTTTCAGAAACCTTTCAGGTCACAAATGGCGTCAAACAAACTTGCGTGCTGGCCCCCACACTCTTCAGTATGGTTTTCTCTGCCATACTGAAAACTGCATTCCACGATAACACAGACTCCGTGGCCATCTGCTACCGCACTGATGGAAAGCTGTTTAATCTCAACCAGAACTAAAATGAATGAGGAGAGAGTGTGTGACTTTCTGTTTGCTGATGACTGCGCTGTAAATGCCAGCTCAGAAGATGAGATGCAGCGGAACATGGACACATTTTCGTTTGCCTGCGATGCCTTTGGACTCACTATCAGAATAAAGAAAACGGAGGTCATGTTTTCAGCCAGCACTCTACACAAACTACTCAGATCCAGCAACCACAGTCAATGGCCAGAAGCTGCAAACATATCACATCTCTCGGCAGTACCATTTCCAGAAATGTGCTTATTGACGATGAGGCTGATGCAAGAATCGCCAAAGCGAGCACAGCTTTCGGAAGGAAAGAATGGGTGGGAACGTCAAGGACTCAGTCTCCAAACAAAGCTGAACGTCTACAAAGCTATAATCATGACCACTCTCCTCTATGCCTGCGAAACATGGGCAGTCTACTGTACGCACACAAGGAAGCTAAACAGATTCCATATCAATTGCCTGCGCAGACATGATCCCAGACACAAAGTTCCTCAAGCGGGCAGGCTGCAAAGCATCCATACTCTCCTACAGATAGCTCAACTTAGAGAGAGAGAGAGAGAGAGAGAGTGTGTTGTGTGTGTGTGTGTGTGTGTGTGTGTGTGTGTGTGTGTGTGTGTGTGTGTGCGATATATTTTTATATATATATATATATATATATATATATATATATATATATATATATAGAGAGAGAGAGAGAGAGAGAGAGAGAGAGAGAGAGAGAGAGAGAGAGGAAAGAGAGAGAAAGGAATATTTTGTGAACCAGGCACAGTGTTATATTTAAACATTTATTAAAACAGTTAATTGATGTATTTTAAAATTCATATTTAATGAGTGGTTGAATCACATCACGCAAACAAAAAACACATATGTATATCTGAGCGTGTATGCATGAATAATCACTCACTTACTCACTCACTCACTCACTCACTCACTCACTCACTCACTCACTCACTCACTCACTCACTCACTCACTCACTCACCACCACTCACTCACTCACTCACTCACTCACTCACTCACTCACTCACTCACTCACTCACTCACTCACTCACTCACTCACTCACTCACTCACTCACTCACTCACTCACTCACTCACTCACTCACTCACTCACTCACTCACTCACTCACTCACTCACTCACTCACTCACACACTCACACCACTCACTCACTCACTCACTCACTCACTCACTCACTCACTCACTCACTCACTCACTCACTCACTCACTCACTCACTCACTCACTCACTCACACCTTACTTCACTCTCTCCCTCTCCGTCCCTCTCCCTCCCTACTCCTCCCACTCACCCTCACACACTCACTCACTCACTCACTCACTCACTCACTCACTCACACTCACTCACTCACTCACTCACTCACTCACTCACACTCACTCACTCACTCACTCACTCACTCACTCACTCACTCACTCACTCACTCACTCACTCACTCACTCACCACCACTCACTCACACTCACTCACTCATCACTCACCACCTCACTCACCACTCACCATCATCACTCACTCACTCATCTCACTCACTCACTCACTCACTCACTCACTCACTCACTCACTCACTCACTCACTCACTCACTCACTCACTCACTCACTCACTCACCACTCCACCTCACCCACCCACCACCCACCCACCCACCACCACCACCCACCCACCCACCCACCCACCCACCCACCCACCCACCACCACCACCACCACCCACCACCACCACCACCACCACCACCACCCAACTCAAACTCACTCACTCACTCACTCACTCACTCACTCACTCACTACTATATATTTTAGCAATATGCAATGCAATACAATACAATACAATACAATACAATACAATACAATACAATACAATACAATACAATACAACACAACACAACACAACACAACACAACACAACACAACACAACACAATACAATACAATACAATACAATACATAATACAATAAAACTTTATTATCCCGAAAGGGAAATTCATTTCCAGCGCTGATAAAATACGTAGTAATATAGTAAAAACTAAATACATATAAATATGTTACTAAAACAGTATCCGAACCTTAATCAAAATATAAAAAAATATAAAAAATTATCTATATTCGAATAATTATAATTATAATTGTTGTGTTCGCATCACAGATAATAAATATACCATACAAAACACATAATGAGTTTTAAGCATGTCTTTCGTGGAAATGTCGGCGTGGTTGTCGTTGAGAAGGCGTAGAGAAATGGGAATGAATGACAAATGGTTCCTAAATGTTTTGGATGTGATATTCCTAAAACCTCTGGACGAGGGCAGAATGATGTATTATTCATGTAAAATATGAGTATTGCCATGTATATGTTGAGTCGCTTTTTGGAGTTCCTGCTAACAACAATGTTGTCGTTAATAGTAATGCAAGACGCGGTTAGGTTATAATTAAAAATGAGTTGTATTAACATTCATTGCAGGACCGTGCCATGGTGGACTGACGGTTTTGACTGGATCAAGTGGGGTGGTTTCGTCACCGGGAACCTTCTATGAAGATTACGGAGATTGCCGTTGGAAGATTGAAGTCGACAAACGAATGGTTATAGTTTTGCTTTTTTACTATGCTACGTACATGCGTAACTTAACCAGTGATTATATTGTCATTAGTCGTCTTTCCCATATAACAAATATTTAAATATTATAGTTATTCATTTTATTAGTTCGGTCAATATATCGTTGACCAACTGAAATGGCACCATTGCATTTTTTGAATTTGTTGGATTATCATGTCCGCACATTTCATCCGTCAGACTGTTACAAAGTCAACATATTGTAGCCGCTCTACATTCGTAATGATGTTCTTCTCCTATCTTGATCGTGGCTTGAATTTGACCTTATCACGTGATCTTAACATACAATTGACAAAACGACACCGGAAGTGTATGGCCATACTAAATGGCCTCATGAGTGTTGTTTCTACTAGATTTTAAATTATTGCGTCGCCTGAATACGGACAGTGTAATTTTGGCTTCTCCAATATGATCGAGCCCAACTTGACTCCCGTGACACAGCCTGACAGTCAGATTTGCAGGAATTGCATTTTGGCCTGAGGCTTTATTATTTGACAGTCTGGCAGCAATTGCCACCATCTCTGTGAAATGTTGTGCATAATTAAATTCATCAAAGATATCAACAGACGGGATTCGTCAATTGCAGACACAATATGGCAGTTCCGTGCCATAAATGTCGGACAAGTTCCCAATACAGAAAAAAAGGTCTAGTCGATACCATATGTTCGATATGGGGTACCATATCTTCGTTATGAGGTACACCCAGGACACCATGCGATGAGCTTTACATTGCTTTGTTTGTAGTAGTTGGCTACATATAGTTGGACTTTAACGCTCAGTTCTAGGACACAATGTATGTTGCAATTTGCAATACAACACAATGTTGACAGGTGGAGGAATTGCCTGATCAGCATAGTGTGTAATCAAACTGTCAGACGGAACCTGTCTCAAGTAGTCTTTTTATCATGAAACGCTGCAATGTCAGTTGCCGGATTGACCAATATTATCAGACGATTGCTGCGCTATACATTTGATTGTTAATGTCATCGTAATCCGGGTGCATTCCACGTGCCGAAGCAGTTTTCATTGTCGTTTTGCAGGTGTGAAGGTTGCAGTTTGATATTATTTGCAAACCTGGGAAAACTGTGTTGGATTAGATCTATATTTTCCATTTTGAAACCGGCGGATTGTAGTTTTGCAATGAGACAGACATCTCTGTCATGGGTGATCGCTGGCACCATGCTCAACGCATAGTGTTAAGCGCATAACGCGCAACCGAGAGGCTTCTGTGTTGAAAGTAAAACACGTATTACTGGCTTGTAACATTAAAAATGCTTGTGAGATTCCACCTCAAATATGCATTAACATGTATTTGTTTGGTTTGTTTTACGGACATTTAAATCATACTACTGTATTCTATTTATTTATTTTATTTTATTATATGGTAAACCTACTTTGACGAAATATACCTAAAAACGGCATCTATGGTATGGAACAAGCGAAACAGATGTGAATTACATCGCGTCTGCATTGCGGAAGTGCTCATAATAATAAATACTATGCAATGTCTATATGTACAACCATAAATATACATGCATAAACCTGACTTGAACTTGGACGAACGTTGTAAGATACAACAGTTCTGTGCCATGTTTGTATGGTATTATTTTGCAAACACTACACGGAGGAATAGTGAAGCTCCAGACTGACTAATAAGCTGGCCCTGACACACCCAGACCTTACCAACGGTTGGATACGACTAGACCACCTTTAACAGCGAGCTACGGCGGCGAATGGTGTCTGTGGCCGCTGAGATCCGAATTACGCGTTCACTCTACCTTAATCTACCTGATCTACCTTAATTATTTATGTTGTTTGTGCGTTTTCTTCATAAAATGATGTTTATTTCCAGCATGTGTGGTTACACTTCACCAAATTACACACTGAAACCTCCTATGATGTTGTCCACATCTACGACGGAAATAATACAAATGCGCCTGAGCTAGGCATAATAAGTGGACACGTTCTACCTGGCAACAACATCACATCCAGTGGCAACACTGTTTATGTGCATTTTAAATCGGACTACGCACAGAGATTCACTGGGTTTACGATCCGATATTCGGCATTTGGAGGTAAGTTCAACATAGTCATCAAAGTGATCTTATTTTTGAAAAAAGATGTAACAAAACCAAAACGTTATGGCAGTGGATATGGATGTCTGTCTTGTCTAAATTACAACCTGGTTTTTATTGTGTCCCTCCGTTTCCGGAATTTGTCGTCTGTGTTTGTAAACATAAACACGTTGCTAGTATACGCTGAATTTGTTCCAGTCATTTAACATATTCAGGTTGCTAATGTACACTATACCAGTTCAAGGTATTTACACTCATCTGTAAGAATTTATATTTTATGATGCACTAGGTGAGTTGCCCAGCTTTACACATGGAAAAAGGCAGTCGCATTAAAACTAAAAATGTGACAACCGAGATAACTACCGCGCGAGTGAATTTGGAAATCTAAACATGCGAATTATAAACGTGAGCAGTTTTTAATTCATCTACAATTAACGTGTTTTTATTATAAATCAAAGGCCGATATTTCCTCATGCATGAGCACCAAAACAATTGAAACCTGTGGGACATTACTATTACAACATATAAAACGAACAAACGAACGAACGAACGGACACATACCTTTGCTAATGTTAGCTCATGTCTTCTAGTCGATCTAAATTTATTATATGCCAACAATATTTCTAATATTTTCATAGCCATTTAATACTTATAAAATCTGTCGGATCTCCTCTTAATATCCCGTCAAATTACACTCTTTTAGGCATATTTTGCAATTTTAGTATCATGGTTTAGGAAAGCAGCTGTATACAATGCACCTTCGTTCCCATATTTTAAGAGGCTGCATATGGACTTCCAGTAGCTGAATGTTGTTTTTCTGTATCATACTAAAATACTACATGTAGCTGATGACGCCAAGAGTGTCTTCGGTGGACGCTGAACAGCTCAGACATAGTTATATCACAATATATATATATATATAAATATAATAATATTATAATATATATATATATATATATATATATATATATAAAAATATATATATATATATATATAATGCATACATATGTATGATGAATATATATACATATATATTCATCCATACATATGTATGTATACATTACATACAATATACAATCATGCACCCGTTGATTAGATTAGATAAGTTAGATGCACACGTACTTAAACCTGAGTAGATACGTTTTTTATATTACAGATTACGACGTATGTGCAAGTCAACCGTGTCTGAATGGAGGTTCATGTCATACAGAAGTTACTGGGTTTTCGTGCAGTTGCCTGGTGGATCTGTACACTGGACCACTGTGTGAATCTCGTGAGTCACAACACGCATACTGTTACATCAATGACATGCGGAAGTAATTGTTACGAGCTGAGCCAAACCACCACATTTGGAACACTTAGTAATAATACCATTTTACCTTGCGATCATACAGACCTTTCGACAGAAGGTTTCTTATTATTAATCATAAGGGTAAAATTGGGTTGATTACTGTCAAATGTATTATAAGTGTTGCTCGTAATATTTTATTTTATAAAGACCATTGTTTTAGAACATACTGTCCATTATAATGGATAAATTATTAATTTGCATTTAAAAAATGTTTTGTCTGCGATGTTATGCTAAATATTATTTGGAATAAAACAGACATCGTTTCTCATGTCAAGCTTACATGACGTCAACACATATAGTAATATCTTCATTAGGCCTACCGTTTAAATATGCCTCTGGAGATGAAGGATAAGAAAATGTTTCCTACATCTAAGTGGTCAACATGTACTTGAAATATAGGTGAGTCAATACCCGAACTAGTTAACGATGATATATATATATATATATATATATATATATATATATATATATATATATATATATATATTTTAAATATATTGTGTATGGGTCGCATCACACTAGTTCGGGTAGAGACACCTATGTCATAGTTGATGATATCAATATAGTGTATTTTTAATATGTGTTTAATCTTTTATTGGTGACGAAGAAAGTTTAGATTTCTATTATAATGTGAAAATATGTATGTATCATATAAACGACGTAGTTGAATATAATCGAAATTCTGAAATTATAACATCACCTTAATATTTACATTTTAAATATTATAGTAGATAGTATTAGATGCAATGTTATAACATCAATTTAATTACGTATATATTATTGCAGATATTAGATATAACTACTACCAGTATGGTTATTCCAATGGCGATTCAAGTATATATAACACCGGTGTGAAATGCGACTCGCTCGGCAAAGCCTGCGCGTCCGATTTTATACAGATTCCGAACGTTCAGATTTTCAACGGCCGGTATAGACGATTGAAGGCAAGTGACCTTTAGGCTAAGTCGTGTTCATAGACCTCGTGCATTTTATCATTACCTTTGTTGGATAGCGTCAACGGCAGTGGTTCTGATAATACATCGATCATGATACTGTCTGAACCTTTATTGTGTCGCTCGCCCATGACGTAAGGCGAATAAAGTATGCCAGATGTGGCACACGCACACGCACACGCACACGCACGCGCACGCCACGCACGCGCACACGCACGCGCACGACGCACACGCACACGCACACGCACACGCACACGCACACGCACACGCACACGCACACGCACACGCACACGCACACGCACACGCACACGCACACGCACACGCACACGCGTATATATATATATATATATATATATATATATATATATATATATATATATATATATATATATATGTATATACATATATACATATATACATATATCATTATAGCCAGGATATTTCCCCATCCATTATTCATTCCCCAATATCTTCCGCTAGGATACATCATAATCCTTGGGACAACAGGAATTGCAATTTAGAAATACGGATTTGTTTTAATATTACTGATTGCAGTTTCGTAATTGTTTACGTGTTTTGCTGCTTGACAGGTTTAGAGCTACCATTAATGTACACGTTTGCTTGGTTTAACTTATTATTTATTAATTTTATATGTATACCTTTATCAATACAGTTCTTAGTTTGGCGTATGTGTCAGTAGTTACCCCTGACATGTATGTTGGCAAAGCAACATATTGTAATGGTTTTGTCAGTGTTTGTGCACGTTATCAACATTCATATTAGTTGATGGTGTCTGTTTGTAGATATATACGAACGGCTACGTGACGTTCGGAATGACCTTTGACAGTCG
>JAODUO010000732.1:270000-389343 GCA_025642075.2 Ridgeia piscesae | reverse complement strand
GTGTGTGTGTGTGTGTGTGTGTGTGTGTGTGTGTGTGTGTGTGTGTGTGTGTGTGTGTGTGTGTGTGTGTGTGTGTGTGTGTGTGTGTGTGTGTGTGTGTGTGTGTGTGTGTGTGTGTGTGTGTGTGTGTGTGTGTGTGTGTGTGTGTGTGTGTGTGTGTGTGTGTGTGTGTGTGTGTGTGTGTGTGTTTATATACGTATACATTACACCTCCTGATCACTTACGTATGTTTTTACGTCACCCTTGACCCCTTTCCAGTAGTATCGCTGGGTTATTTTGTCTACAATGGCATTGACGCCACTGTGGCCAGCATGGGGGGCAGAGTGGACCTGCCACAAGATCTTTTCTTTCTCTTTTTCATCGGTGATGATTTTTTGGCGGATGTTTGTGTGTGGCTGAATGTACACTAACACTCCAGTTTCTGCAATTATTTCATATAATCATAGTTACATTGATGTTCCTAATGAACGTCATTAAGACCCTCTTGTTCTTGGTGGTAGTTTGAGCAAATTAATTACATATAGTTTGTAGGGGAAGGGCAGGTAAAGTGGGCCCCATCTGTCACAGCATTCCTGGTATGCAATGCAGTCAAACTAACAATAGTAGTATTTACAAACCCTCCATGGGACACAATATTTGAGTAACTTTTGACTCATCGCTTAATTTTGAGGCACATATGTCAGAAAAAATTAATAAAGCCAATTCTATGATGGGGATAATTCGACGCACTTTTGAATACCTAGATGACAAGTGTTTTTCTACGGTTTTTAAGTCTCTTGTCCGACCACATATTGAGTATGCAAACCAGGTATGGAGTCCGTATTTAATGAAGCACACAACAGCACTTGAAAATGTTCAGCGTTGAGCAACTAAATTAATCCCTTGATATAAAGAACTTGATTATAAAGAACGCCTAAAAAGATTAAACCTACCAACTCTTTCATACCATCGTCTTAGGGGAGACATGATAGAAATTTACAAAATATTAACTGGGAAATATGATTCTTCTGTTACATCAAATTTTGTAACATTAAGGGAAAATGATTCAATAACGAGAGGGCACAACCTCAAAATATTTAAAGAAAGATGTCGATTAAACATCCAAAAAAATTCATTTATATACCGATCTACTGATGTATGGAATAGTCTGCCACAGTCTGTGGTAGATGCTCCATCAGTCCAATCATTTGAAATAAGAATTGATAAACTATGGAAAAATCATCCTATAAAAATTATTTTACTGCACCACCTCTACTATGGACTGTGTCACCTTTAGACGCATGCGCACAGTCTCAAAACAATGCTCAAGACAGAGCTGGCACAAGAGGCAGGAATGCCTAATACTAGCCAGAAAAGGACCTGTAAGAACCTGTAAGAACAATTCAACGTTGTATTTGTTTCTTTGGCACAAATGCAAAATGTTGAGTATCACATTTATGTTTTAGGTACTTTTCTTAAATAATTGATATGCCTTACAAACACCACCTTTTCATAAATTGTCAGGGTACATAACTGAAAATGTGGTCCATGGAGCAATAGGCCTAGTTAGTTAAATGAACAATTTCAGTTTGAAGTGAATAAACACAATAATCCCAAAATGGCGTCCGACCGATAATCTATAGCAGAGGCCAAAGTGGGCCCCATGGGGCTACAGTGCGACCAAGCTACAGAGGGACGACCTGGAACATTGCTGGCAGTCATTACAAGAAACACGTCGAGGCCACAGCAAGACTGGTAACGTGCCTACAACCACCCGTTTCAAAGAAAAGAGGGCACACAAAAGCTGAGAACATGTCAAAAACATAGAAGGAAGACTACTACGCTACGCCTTATCTGGGATATTCAGGTATTTGTATTCTAACAGCAGAACATGCAAAAGCTGGATGTATTGTGGGGAGTGTGGCCGGTGGATACACCATGCGTACGCTAGGTATGAGTGTGGCGGGTTATGTGCAAGATTTGCTTCAATGATTATGTGGCATCGCATAGCATTGTGAGGGGGCCCACTTTAAGAAATAATAAAATGAGTGTCTTTTTAAAACTTGTCTAACGTATTATATTTATTAAGATAGATAACTAGACTGTGCATGTACTGTACATAGTCAATATACATAGGTAGGTATTGTAGCAAAAATTTACCATTTTTGTACATAACTGTCAAATGAAGGTTGATCGGCACTTAAGGAGCCCATTTTACCCGCCCTTCCCCTACAGTCAGTTATTAATTGTAAAGAGCACTCCTAGTCTGTTGTCATTTCTGATGTTGTAGTGTGGGCCACTTGATTTGCTGCAGCAAATGTGTGGATAAATAAATATGATGATGCTTGTTTAGTTTAAATGTAGCTGCTAAAAAGATGACTCATTGGTGCCACTTTAAATTAAGAAATGGTTTTTCCTTCCCTATACATTTGATTGCCCACATACCTCAATTGCACAGTTTCATTTCATGATAAATCCTTACAAGTGATTGATGATGATGACATGTTCTTAAGCAGGACCACCCAGTAGAACTTTTCAGTTGGCATTATTAATAAGATTAGCAGTTCATTGATGTATATAATTCCCTGTAATACAGAAGCAGTTTCAGTAACACCATAATGTTAGGTTAAATTGTTTAATGATTACATAAATTCTATGATGGTGGCTGTATAAATATATGCTTAACTTTTATTTTAGTGACTGCATCATTATTAAAGAGAATTTGTACTCCTACTTTCTTAAATGATGTTTTAGTTTTATGTATTTTAGCCTTCTATATTTTTATTTGTTTAATTATTGTTTTCATTAATCTGTTTACGTGGCACTTTGGTAATGTAGAGTTAATTTTAGTCATATGTTTAAGTAATTATTTTTTAACGAATACCTACTACATGTATATGTAAAATGCCCTGAGTAGTTTATAACTAGATTTGGCACTATATAAGTATACTTATTTATTTATTTATATAGTATATAAGTCCGTCAGTTATCTTGTATCCTGCTGACGTGCCCCGCCCACTTCCGTCTTCTGACTTGTTCAACCACGTCTATGAACTTTGTTTTTTCTCTTACCCATGTTTCTGCGCTGTATGTCATTGCTGGAAGTAATAATAATAATATTTATTTGGTATAGCGCCACATCCATAATCGTTCGTGGCGCTTCACAGGAGTTGTAGACTTGTCTCTTCAAGCATGTTCTAATGTTACCTTTGAAGATGTCGCGGTGCTTGGCGAATGCTGTCCATCCAGCCGTGATTTTCTTTGAATCTCCTTGTCTTGGTTTTTGTCTCTGGTGCTGTATCTCGGTTCCAGGCAGATGTAGCTTTCAACGTTCTCAATCTGGGTGTTGTTAACATATACTGGTGTGTCGTTTTCCATCATCACATTTGTCTCTGACTTGTTCATCTTCAGACCCTGATTGTCACTTTCATCAGCTATTTCCTGTAGTATTTGTTGTAGTTCATGTATATTAGCGCATATGAGAGTCATCGGTGAAGCAAAGATGACCATGATATTTGCCGTCTATCTTCAAGCCTCTGGTTTCCCAGGTTAATCGTCAGAATATGCTTTTAAGTGCTGCCGTAAACAGCTTGGGCGGTATGGTATCTCCCTGTCGTACTCCTCTCCTGGTCTTGATGTTGCTTTCTGTGTGTTGTTGGACTATCGTCAAACTATTGGTGTAGGTTTCCTTCAAACCACCTCGCTCAAATTATGTTGTTGTAGTTATGCATTTGTTCCTCTCTATTTCACATGGAATAATTTTTTATGTTAAAACATCTCTCAGAATGCACCATTCTGAAGGTACGGTGTAGTTTTTAAAATAGTTCTAGGTGGCCATGCCCGCGGACCCACAAAGTGCGCATCACACATTCGGTGCTTGCTCAGCCCATCCTACCATCTCACCCATCATTTTACACAGGGGAAACACTGTATATATATATATATGTGTATATATATGTGTATATATATATATATATATTATTGTATATATGTGTTATATATGTGTATATGATATAATAAAATATATATATATATATATATATATATGTATATATATATGTGTGTGTATATATGTGTGTGTTATATATATATATATATATATATATATATATATATTACATATATATATATATATATATATATATATATACATATATATATATATATATATATATATATAATATATATATATATATGTACACTTGTAGTGATTAATACATAATTGTAGTGTAATATGGTAGTATTATCAAGATGGTTAATAAGAGATCGCTGTACCAACAATTCTATTCATACGGTATGTCATCATGTTTTACCACAAGGTGTTTATTGATGCATGCAGGTACAGACGTAGAGAGCAAATGCCAGTAAAGCACATACTAAAACATTGTATGAATGGTAACATTGACTACGATGTAAAAACAACAGCACCGTATCACATACCGATCTATTTATTTACAGCAATTTGAGTCGCTATGCACACTGTACTGAAGCTGCATATTAATCGCACATCATTAACTTTAACTACTAATTGATTTCAGTCAATGTAGTGGCAGTTTTCATGGCAAAATACTAAGCACTAAATCTTTGTCATTTTACATTATAATTAAAAATCTAGTCAATCATAAATCAACACCATTTTGTGCCTTTTCATCAATACATTCAGATAAATACAATTTGGCAAAGCTCCTCATTTCCGTACCGGGTGCACACAAGTCAGAGGACCACTGTCTGCTATGTTGCAAACATTTTGTCAACTGCACTTCCTTTTCTAAAAATACTTTCTAAATTCTCGTGTCTTAAAATAAGATGCAATGCCTGCCACATATCATGTTTGTTGTTTTCATATATCTGCCCAACGCTGCCATCTTGGCCGTGGTTTACCTATTTAATACATGATTAATGACAACAACTAGCGCTGGTTGCCAGCGAGCAGTATGCAATACAGTAGCATGGATGGCTCTGTCCGAGTCGGGAGAGAGAACCTATAAAAATAGCGATGTTATCACCACTGCAGTGGACTAGGTGTGTTCACCGGACATCTCCAGCTAGCAACAGCCATCATCACTCATCACTTCATTCTTGGTATTAACATGAAGACATTTGCATCGGACATTCATATAGCATAGTCTGTATACATCCAAACAGTAGGCAACAGTTCGCTCGCAGGGGACAATTTGGTGACACTTCACTACTTTTATGAGGCATCGCTTAATTATATATATATATATATATATATTTATTAATGTAATTAATTCATTCACCCACAGGGAAAACTCATTACACTTATATGTAGGTCACTTCAATACACTTACATGGGATTACTTCACCACATCTATACATCACTTTGGTACACTTCATGAAACACTATTACAATTACACAATTCATTTACACGATATCATTAATTTTAGTTCTTGTATGATCCATTTGTTACACTTGCAGGACCATTTTTACACTTACACGGATCAATTCATTACACATACAGGGGATCATGACGAAATAGCATAATACACACTGACCACAATGTATACATTTCCTATTTACAATTACTGCTTGACCCATGGTCTGCAGCACATTTAAAATACTTGCAAATACACAACTGTACAAATACACCAATGATAATGTACGAGACTTAGACCGTTTCATAAAATATGTTGTTGCCAATGCAGCACCAGATACTGGCTATACACGCCTCATGGACTCAACGCTCCTTTCCCAATCTGCCCTGCCCGTTTAGGATTGCACCAAAATCCTATATTCCTATACTCTCTCCAAACACATTCCATGTATTATTGTATCAACATTCAATGAGGCTCTTTCCAGTCATGTCTGTAGTTACGTGGATTTGTTACTTTCTGCAATTTGCGTTTTGTTGACAAAAACATGAACCTCTCTGCGTGTTTGATCTGACAAAGAACTCTCTCTCCTTTAACTACCAGATTAGGACTCATTTGATGACATCAGCTTTGATTTTCATTGCATAGTGTTACAGCACCCAGTGAACCCACCACCCAAGCTCCTCAGCTCCTCACCAAACATTCACCACAGGTGGCAAATAATACAGGTTTTTTGAAACCATTCTGTGGCATTGATTTTAAATATAATTACAACATTGCGCATATTTCTCCAGAGCATATATGTCACAATCACAAATAAAGACACGCTTACACATCAGCAATAATGGAAAACCAGTATGTTATGGACACATGGCAAAAACCGGCAGCAATAAATGTTTTCTCCCAACTTGTAATGCCTATTGCAAAACAGTCATATACCATTGTGCAGCTTTACGTTCCACCTGACATTAACCAACCCGGGACTTGATTAAGTAAGAAGCGAGTTACTTTTTGGTGTTTCCCATTGCTACTACCATGTAATAAGACCTTAGGACACTTGTATGATACCTGGGCATTCAGATTCACAGGCTTATGTTATCACGGTTCATCTGTAGTAGGGTCCTTCACAACTATCACCATTTACCTACTCGTACAAAGCATAACTCTCAGGTCTCCTTTCCTCCTTTCCTCCTCTGTATTAATATTTTATATGTTAATAATTTTTCCATTTATCTGTAATTATGTAACAGTGCTATGGCTCGGAACATACAGAGGACATTACAATAACCATTATAACAACGCTTACAAAAAATATCTACAACCGTTATGGTTGTGCAATTTCATACGACCACATTGTTATTGATTATTACACTAGCCTTCACCACTTCCTCTTTCGCACATTGTGACTGAAAGTCAGTAAATGTTGACAATTTTGAATGACCCACAAGATGACCCACATTCGTAATTCTGACTACCATCACGTCAACCACAAGAGGCCATCTGATATGTCTTGACACTCGAGTTTCTCGCACCGTGTCACATAGGTCAAATTCCTTCACAAAACTGGAAACAAGTTCCACATGGATCGTCATAACATAAATACACTCCTATCCCGTGAAATTGCCGAAGTTTGTCTTGAGGGTGATTGTAGGCTTGGCGGGCTGACTAGACGCTGCCAGGGCCGCTTTTGAGCCATCTCGACCGTCGGTACCACTGCCGCGCTCCTTCTGCACCTTGACAGCGCCCTCTAGCAGCGAACGCAGGTCAGGTGACGACTGCATGACGCTACGGAAATGAGCCGGGTACTGCGGTCCTATCTTCATGAGGCTCTGTAGGGCACTGTCGTGAAGTTTCACGGACGTTTTGTTGGCCATCTTGAGGGTGTCACCGTCCAGTAAATAGGACACCAGCATTGGCACAAGAACTGACACCAGGTGGATTCCTGGAACAGTAGGAACAGTAGTGGGGACAGATCAGTATTTTATTTCTCAGTTCATGTAGATGCAGTTACATTTCTTGAAGGTAAAATTAATAAGAGCCAACTCCCAAACATCAATGACTGTCTCCCTCGCAACTCTTCTAGCAGCTTAATGTAATAACATACATTAATATACCTAATATGTGTGTGTATTTATATATATATATATATATATATATATATATATGTACATACATATATATATATATATATATATATATATATATATATATATACCTACCTACTAATAAAATATATTATATACATGTATATATACACATGTATATAATTAATATGATTAATATATATTATATGATATATATATATATATATATATATATATATACATAACATGAGAAAAATGTGTTTTGACTATTGTTAGAGCATACCAAAGGTAAGTTCTTATTCATCAGTATCTAGAACTTAGGATAGCTCAACGCGATTTATATATCACTCCCTGTCAGACTAATTCAACCAGACACCTTCTCAATCTCTCCGGGAAGAATTCAGCCACGTGCCAAAAACTACTCATATACATACATCCACCACTGTCTATACCCAGGTACTCATTCACACAACTGGGTTAACTGGATCAACTTCAGAATAAACAAATCTGCTTGTGCCTTGAAATGGGGTGATTACTTACTTGTGTTGTCCTCAGCCAGGGCGACTAGACTCTCCATGAGTCGGACACCCTCCAATGCAACGGCCAGCTCGGGGTCAGTTGAGGGGCGACTTCGAGGCACCCCCAGTAGGAACTCAATGACCGCGGGAACCACCCCATGGATGAACGGGGTAGACAGACAGTTGTCTGGCAGCTGGCAGATTGACCCGAGGGTCTGAAGGCACTTGAGGCGCACCTAAAACACAACTTCGGCATGAGAACTAGATTACCCCACCTGTGGGCTGCTGTTATCACCGTTGCACTACTTTTATCCTAAACACGTCTTACTTGTTATCCTTTTTTACCTTATTTTATCTTAAACTCATTTTATTTTGCTTCGCTATCGCTAATTACAGCCCATAATAATTTCCTCATAATGATCGGCTCCCAGTGAATCAAACATGATGCCAACATTACATTCCCTGGTGAACCTTCCACCATTCAATTTTACCATAAATTATTTTGAAAACTGTTAAATAAATCTCTTTGTGTTTCTTGAAATACATCACTAACTAGAAATTCTAACCCTTTTTCTGAGGCCATCTTTCAATCAGCTGCGTTCATGTAATATTGTATAGTTTTTATTGACACTGACAAGCACACGCACACACGACATGTTCTAATGAAATGAGTCACATGTCCAACAAAAAAACTGAATTAGTCACATCATTGGAAAGCAGATATAGTCAACTTTCTTTTCAGCCAAAGTTATTGGAAAATGAAAACGCCTGGGGTAGAAAATTTCAAATGGAGAAAAACACACTTGAAGTTTGCGGTCACATAAGCACATGACTGAGTACATCGTCGTTCCAAAATTGGCCTTTATGCTTCTATTTCTCCATTTGATACTTAAAAAACCTCCAAAGTCATGTTCGTTAGCGAGTTTGCACTGCGCTCACAGCTCTAACCCAATCAGCAGTCTGCTATTAGCCTCGTCCCACATCCAGTGACATTTGTTTACAGATAGGCTTCTTGGATAAGCACTGCTAGTGGCTAAAGTTGGCATCAGTGGATATTCTTGCTACAAGAATCTGAAAGAGCGCGTTCACGTAGTACCAAATATGTCCACCATGCGTTGAGAGAAACCCCAAAGAACGCGACTCGATTTAACGTAACACAAATATGACAAAAAGAAAGCTGGCTGAGTGACGTTACACTGACTTTGTACTAATTCAAACTGCAATTAATAACACAGCCTTTTCTGCAGTTACAATCAGATGTCCATTATCTTGTCAAATGACACCATGCCATTTGAGATGACAGCTGGTCACTCTGTCCAGTGTCCACTACACAGACACTACACAATACACCAGTGGTAGAACTGACCTCATGACTCTTGGATGACCAGGCGTCTTTGAAGATGCCCACTGTGGGCTGGAGGAGGTTTGGGGCGCGCATCACGCTGGCCGGACTGGACACTGTGAAGACCGTGAGGGTGAGGAGGAGGGTGCTCGTGTCCACCCCCACGTGGTCTCTTGTGGCATCTGTCAAACAGCACCGTGATGTCAGTTAGTGGATGCACACATTTAACTACCAACTTGTGGGCATGTATGAGTACGCAAACATGGTAGAAGATGACATTCAATCAAAACATTAAAATTTTATTATGTCAATAAACCAATGAACAATCTTATGCAATATACACACATACTCATGAAAATATTCATGAAATTGAACAATATTATAATCAAGATTCCTTATTTCACAACTAATAGATTTTAACTCGCATTTCCGGTAAAAACAGGTTAATTCAATTATTATCTGTGTTTTGACTGTTTAATATATGTATTTACACAATTAATATCCAATCAAAACATTTGTGCATAATGCAACAAAAACTATATTTTGACTGTTGTTTTTACAATAAATTTTTATCCTAAAAAAATCAAATATGCACAAGACCTTGGCAACTAGTAAAGTGAAAACAAGAAAGTAAACTTGTCTTAAATAACATCAAACAGGCTGGCTGTCTAGATTAAAATGACATCAACCTAAATATGCGTAATATTGCCGGGATATGACAGAGGTGTTTCAGATCAACATCAGACCACCCACCAGGCTTGGCAAAGTCGAGAACTGTGGCAACAGAACTCTGCAGTAGTTTGACCCAGTCGGCACTACACGCTGGGTCCTTGGTGAACGACGAGGCACACAATGTCTTGAGACACTGTAGTACGACTGTGACGACACTGGGCACTGTCTCGGCCGTCACGGGCGCCAATTCCTTGATGACACCAGTCATTAAGAACAACTCGGTTGGCAGGATTGATACAGACCCTGCAATGATAACACATAACAGTAATAACACCTAGCTTATACCCACCCAGCCATCGACTAACCAATGATTGCCAGTGCATCAGTTAACACTATTACCTAATTTCTCTTTAAAAAACACTCTCAGTGGTGCCATTTCCTGAGTCAACTAGCCACTAACATTTGCCTTCTATATTCCTCCAACAGCTGACAAAACAAACACGGATATTACTCAAAATAACCACCTGCTTTTTAAACATACATTCTAATTGTTGAGACACTAGTCGAAGTAAACAGCTGCACACCAAAAGAGGAGGTTGGTCCTGGGTGTGTGTCATCTGATGGCATGTCTTAATGTCGACACAGATTCCACTACACAAAGTCAATGCTAAGGAGAGAAATCAAAGTTAGAGACTAAAATGTGCTTATAAAAATATCAGTGAAACTGCCCTGACCTGACAATTTCTCAAAACGGTGTTTTTATATTCTGCTTCAATCTTAGCAATAAATCACTAATAGATATTCCAACAGATGAGTTACCATTTTAATGCCCACGGCCTGTGGAATTGAAAAACATACAAAACTCCATTACAAAAATGTCCTGGTTTTTACCCGCTTCTCTTTGACAGGTCACATGATGACTGTAAAATTATTATAGTCTGTCTCCCCCAACAACCTGCCTCTCGACACATATTAATAATAAACATTATTCATTCACGATAACCTTATAAAATATACATTTTATCTTCCCAAGGGTCACGATTGTTAACGCAACTGTACATAGAACATAATGTAGATATACTAAACTGACTACCGGGTTGTTTACATAATAAATTGCGGAATGCAGATAAAATATGAATAAATATAAAAACTAGAAATAAATTTTAATTAGATTAGTCTACGTACCTCTGGGTGTGCACAGGGCAGGCAGTTGTGACATGATCTGCAGTGCGGTACTCATCAGCTGACATGTGTCCTCCGTCCAGCGACTACTGACAGAGGCAGTCTGGAAACCCGTGCTGGGGATGGATGGGTTGAGCGCGGGAACGTGTCGCACCAGCACGTACAGGCAAACCTCTAGCGTCGCAAACACGATCGACTTGCCCGGGACAATGTCACCACTCTCGCCGCCATCACCGACAGTTGCACTCTTCAGCTGTGTCGTGTGTGTCATCGCGTCACTGCTGTCGTCAGACGTCCGGACGGCATTTGCTGGTTTGCTCTCTCGCTCCTCTGTTTAACATATAATATGTATTTATTAATTTTATTCTTATTGCTACTAATATATTAATTAATTAGATACCATACTTTTTATTTGTTTATTCTTTATTGCAATTCTGCCATTTGTACGTATCTCAATATGTTACAATGTGCACAAATGAAACTGGATGTGGTGCTATAGCAAATAAAACATTACTATTATCAGAAGCTGGTATAGATTAGGTCCTACTAAACGGTTCAATCATAAGATAACATTTATTATAACATTAAAATGTGTAAATTGTAAATTGTAAAACTTATATCATCTACGAGGTAACTTATTGAAAAGCAGTAGTAACTGGTATGTATTAAAGTTATTTATGTATGTTGTTTTGTGAAAAGGACGTCTTTTAGACTGTAATAAAACATCCATCAAAGAACTGTACCAATAGATACACTGAATGGATTTGGACTTATGAATAGAGGTAACTCTACATGGCTTTTGTTATTAGAGATATATGAAGTAGTTTAAACACATCATGAAATGTAGGCATAGAAAACAAAACCGACACAGCTGATGAAAAGATGACAAAGGTGAATGTAGGGTGTAACAAACTGTAAACAAAAGACGACATAAAAGTGCAGATGAATGTAGGGTGTAACAAACTGTAAACAAAAGACGACATAGAGGTGCAGATGAATGTAGGGTGTAACAAACTGTAAACAAAAGACGACATAGAGGTGCAGATGAATGTAGGGTGTAATAAACTGTAAACAAAAGACGACATAGAGGTGCAGATGAATGTAGGGTGTAATAAACTGTAAACAAAAGACGACATAGAGGTGCAGATGAATGTAGGGTGTAACAAACTGTAAACAAAAGACGACATAGAGGTGCAGATGAATGTAGGGTGTAACAAACTGTAAACAAAAGACGACATAGAGGTGCAGATGAATGTAGGGTGTAACAAACTGTAAACAAAAGACGACATAGAGTGCAGATGAATGTAGGGTGTAACAAACTGTAAACAAAAGACGACATAGAGGTGCAGATGAATGTAGGGTGTAACAAACTGTAAACAAAAGACGACATAGACGTGCAGATGAATGTAGGGTGTAACAAACTGTAAACAAAAGACGACATAGAGGTGCAGATGAATGTAGGGTGTAACAAACTGTAAACAAAAGACGACATAGAGGTGCAGATGAATGTAGGGTGTAACAAACTGTAAACAAAAGACGACATAGAGGTGCAGATGAATGTAGGGTGTAACAAACTGTAAACAAAAGACGACATAGAGGTGCAGATGAATGTAGGGTGTAACAAACTGTAAACAAAAGACAACATAGACGTGCAGATGAATGTAGGGTGTAACAAACTGTAAACAAAAGACGACATAGAGGTGCAGATGAATGTAGGGTGTAACAAACTGTAAACAAAAGACGACATAGAGGTGCAGATGAATGTAGGGTGTAACAAACTGTAAAGAAAAGACGACAGAGGTGCAGAAGAATGTAGGGTGTAACAAACTGTAAACAAAAGACGACATAAAGGTGCAGATGAAGGTAGGGTGTAACAAACTGTAAACAAAAGACGACATAGACGTGCAGATGAATGTAGGGTGTAACAAACTGTAAACAAAAGACGACATAGAGGTGCAGATGAATGTAGGGTGTAACAAACTGTAAACAAAAGACGACATAGACGTGCAGATGAATGTAGGGTGTAATAAACTGTAAACAAAAGACGACATAGAGGTGCAGATGAATGTAGGGTGTAACAAACTGTAAACAAAAGACGACATAAAGGTGCAGATGAATGTAGGGTGTAACAAACTGTAAACAAAAGACGACATAAAGGTGCAGATGAATGTAGGGTGTAACAAACTGTAAACAAAAGACGACATAAAGGTGCAGATGAATGTAGGGTGTAACAAACTGTAAACAAAAGATGACATAAAGGTGCAGATGAATGTAGGGTGTAACAAACTGTAAACAAAACATCAGTTTGAGTGGGAAAACTTTTGCAATGACTAATGTATCCTGCAAAAGCAGATGGAACAACTCCAGAAACTGGGAGGAATCAAACAACGGCCAGGCATGGAGCTCACCTCGTAGTTTCGTCCGTTCAATTTCCAGGTTTTCTTCGGCAGACTTCACCACCTGCCTGACCACATCCAGAATGAGCAGGAAGCAGTCGGTCGAGTCTCTCGTCAGAAGCAACCTGGGACAAACCATCTCAGCTACAGTCACTCTGGGTACAACTGGGACAAACCATCTCAGCTACAGTCACTCTGGGTACAACTGGGACAAACCATCTCAGCTACAGTCACTCTGGGTACAACTGGGACAAAACCATCTCAGCTACAGTCACTCTGGGTACAATTGGGACAAAACCATCTCAGCTACAGTCACTCTGGGTACAACTGGGACAAAACCATCTCAGCTACAGTCACTCTGGGTACAATTGGGACAAAACCATCTCAGCTACAGTCACTCTGGGTACAATTGGGACAAAACCATCTCAGCTACAGTCACTCTGGGTACAACTGGGACAAACCATCTCAGCTACAGTCACTCTGGGTACAACTGGGACAAAACCATCTCAGCTACAGTCACTCTGGGTACAACCGGGACAAAACCATCTCAGCTACAGTCATTCTGGGTACAACCGGGACAAAACCATCTCAGCTACAGTCACTCTGGGTACAACCGGGACAAAACCATCTCAGCTACAGTCACTCTGGGTACAACTGGGACAAACCATCTCAGCTACAGTCACTCTGGGTACAACCGGGACAAAACCATCTCAGCTACAGTCACTCTGGGTACAACTGGGACAAAACCATCTCAGCTACAGTCACTCTGGGTACAACTGGGACAAAACCATCTCAGCTACAGTCACTCTGGGTACAACTGGGACAAAACCATCTCAGCTACAGTCACTCTGGGTACAACTGGGACAAAACCATCTCAGCTACAGTCATTCTGGGTACAACTGGGACAAAACCATCTCAGCTACAGTCATTCTGGGTACAATTGGGACAAAACCATCTCAGCTACAGTCACTCTGGGTACAACTGGGACAAAACCATCTCAGCTACAGTCACTCTGGGTACAACTGGGACAAAACCATCTCAGCTACAGTCACTCTGGGTACAATTGGGACAAAACCATCTCAGCTACAGTCACTCTGGGTACAACCGGGACAAAACCATCTCAGCTACAGTCACTCTGGGTACAATTGGGACAAAACCATCTCAGCTACAGTCACTCTGGGTACAATTGGGACAAAACCATCTCAGCTACAGTCACTCTGGGTACAATTGGGACAAAACCATCTCAGCTACAGTCACTCTGGGTACAACTGGGACAAAACCATCTCAGCTACAGTCACTCTGGGTACAATTGGGACAAAACCATCTCAGCTACAGTCACTCTGGGTACAATTGGGACAAAACCATCTCAGCTACAGTCACTCTGGGTACAACCAGGACAAAATGAACCAGTGTAGTAGTTTGTAACAGGAAGTCTGTTGTCTAGTACTTGGGAATGCTGGACATCAAAGTGGATAGTGGTTCACTTTGCTTACCTCTGCATTATTTATTGCTACTGCATGGTGGAAAGTTTCAAACTGCATTAAAACAAGCTTAATAAACTAACTAAACACAATCTGGTCTGCAGTATACCTGCAGTGTGTGCATTATACTCATAAGAACATAACATTAAATAAAACCCGACAAGGATGAGGAGCAACGTCTTATATCACAGAAGATTGGGATAATAGGAAATGTACTGTATTATCAAAAGGACGTACAAACTAAGCGGTGTTGCCCCATCACACCAGGGATAAAGGACGAATAAACATTATGATGCAGTGCATTCTGGGATGGCGATGCTCACCTATGGAGTACATTGAGCAGTTCGATGGAGAGGGCGGAGTCGACCCCGAGTCTGCTGCGAGGCCAGGGGTCGTCGAGGAGGGTGTAGATGGACTTGAGACAGAGCATGATGGTCTGTAGAGGCTGCACTGAGGTCGGACTGCACATCGCCTCCACACAGATACCTGACAGCAACACACACATTGTGTACAGACGTTCCTCAACTGGATGGTCCTGGCCTCCGAGGCCGCCCCACTATGATTCACCATTAAACAGAGTCTGTTGTTAAATTTAAGAAGCCTTTTCAAATGCAAAAAGCCATTGCCGCATCACTGATTTCATGACACACCAACAAGTCTCTCAGTGGTGCCTCCTAATGTTGACAGCGTGCAGCGTATAAGATCACTATTACAGAGCAAAATGAAATACAAAAAAGAGCAACATTAGACTCAACAACTTACAAAATTTAATAGACACAGCAAAATCGAGCTCAAGAGCTCATCAAAGTAACAGTGAAACAGGCCCCAGATCAATATTTTGTTTACATATTTCTCAGTTTTTCTTATAAAGTCACGTTCACTGTCAGTGCATTTCTTCAGACGCCTGTCACTAGATGGCGACACATAATCCACAACTTCAACTAAACACGTCTAAATACGAGCGCCTGTAGCACAGTAACTGATTCTCCGAAACATCATTACTGAAACTGTATTTCTGACCTGATGTATCGGGGTAACTGTAATTGATTTATTAATGTTTTCTAATGACAACTGAGTCTGTGTAATGCCATACGATTGTACCTAACATTGAGCAGACTAGAATTCTTTGAATGTGTGATGTGGTTTCTTGGTTTATATTATTTAGTCAAGTATTTACATTTCAAGAATTGTTTTTGTTTTTCAGCATATTTCAGGTACACCTCGCAGCCTTCCTTCAGTGGATTGATTTTCATGCTGAACCAACATCATGTGAGCATGTCAGTAGGAGTTCCTGGCCAACATCTCTGTTTAGTGATGGCCACCCCGTGTGTATCTTAATGGCCTCTTTGATTTTTCTCTTATGCCAGTTCTCTTATGGCAATCAGTCCGCTGAAGAAGGTTGTGAGATGCAGCTGAAATTTACAGAACAACGAAAAAGGTTTCTTGAGAGGAAAATAATTGTTCACGTGCCTGCACGGACGTGTGTATTTATCGTGATGTCGTTGGGCTGGTAACAATTTGATCCTGCATAAAGAGCTACAAGAAGCTTTATTTAGTGTCAGTTTACATTGGTGAATTGCATAGCGTTAGCTCACATGAGCTATTTTCTGACAAAGCTGCTTGTGAGTTGGTCCCTACTCACCCATGAGCAGGTGGAACCTGTCTGTGTCACCCTCATCTGCCTGCATGTTAGCCGGCTTGCTGTTGTCTTTGTCCACACTTGTAAACCCCGCCTCCTTCAGCCACAGTGAGGCTGCGTACAGGATCGGAGGCCACGTCTTACGGTAGTGCGTCCGCGCCGCATTCATCGTGTCCATCGTGTAGAAGGTGCCTCCATCTGGTGGCAACTGACCAGAGTATTCTGGAATGGAGATGTGCTGTCTAGATTTCATGTTCAGCAATACATATATACATACCATAATGAATGTGCATTTGAACACTTAAAATAAATTTACTACTACCTCTCCGAAATCATATAATGCATAAATATTTTTCTCAGATACACTGACTGAATGGTTTTGATGTTGGTATGTGATTAAGTCTAGGCTTCATTTCATCCCCGTTTTGTTACCATTCTGTCAACAGGCCTTTTTACTTCATTACAGTTACAGGCAGGATAGTTTATTAAATTTCTCAAAGGAGAACATTGTCTTATGGTCAGTATAAAAGCAGAAAAAAAGCAATTACATAGGCAGTCACAGACTCATATTGCATACATTCACACTGGTTGTGGCAGGGTCAAAAGGTTACACATTTAGTCTGTTCTAATAAAACATATAAATAAATAAACCTCCTATATCAGTAGCTGGTTACACAAAAACAACATGTTAATACTTAATAGAGATGTTTGAAAATTTAATGTATCCCAAAAAAATATTGTTTAAACATTTCTGGGTGTCCAGAAATTTACACTGTTCATTGAAGACATAAGTCTTCAACGAACAGTGTTGTTCGTACAAGACAACTATGATGTAGACTCACCAGAGGGCAGAGAGAGCAGGGCGTGGTCCTTGAGGGCGGCCAGCCACTGTTTACTCAGTGTCTTCATCTCCGGCTGTACCAGACTCAGCAGACTCTCCCCGCCGGAGAAGACTCCTCGCCTCCTCTCTGTCTCCTCTTCCTCATCCCCAGTCTGCTTCACCTTCTGTCTCTTCTCACTCTCCCGGTCCATCGCCACCATGTACACCTGTGCAAGTGTCACGTCATCATTAAGACCCCAGTGGCACCACTATCTGTCGATGGTACCTACCCTTGTAGCAACAATTTTCATTTCTGTCACCAGTACTACACACGAACATGTTGTGTCCATTGATATCTGTCAGGTGTTTCTAGCTTGTGCATGTTTTATTTCAAGACCATTCAGTGACAGCTAAACGGAATCTCGCTTATAAAACAGGTTACATCAGCTGCCGATGGCAAAACTTTCATGTCCTATGTAAATGTTTATCGATTTATATAGCACCACATTTAAACAATAATATTCTATGGTGCTGTACAATACACAAAATGAATGTAATTTACACATCAGTTCATAAAATCAATACTGTATACACAAAACAGAAGGAAGAATGACAGAATTTTTTCATGTAACCCAAAACACATCCCATGACCTACCTCGGCCCAGGCTCTCAGCACTGACAACTTCTCCATGGTGGATGCACTCTCACTGTACAGTGGGGTCGTGTCGCGACCTTCCTTCAACTTCGCCAAGGATGACACAAGCAGCTGGTGAACCCGGCGGAGGTCATTGAGGTCACGCGCCACGCCACTGCCGATCCAGCAACTACACACCTGTGTGGGGGGTAGTACACACATGTATACACACTGTCAATCCAGCAACTACACACCTGTGTGGGGGGTAATACACACGTGTATACACACTGACAATCCAGCAACTACATACCTCTGTGGGGGGTAATACATACTATAGGTTATATTACTATATGATTTTAATAATTATTTATTAAATAACATGTGTTAGAGAGACCTACCTCGCAGGCTGTCGAGGCATCAAGTGTTGTAAGAGACCTACCTCGCAGGCTGCCGAGGCATCAAGTGTTGTAAGAGACCTACCTCGCAGGCTGTCGAGGCATCAAGTGTTGTAAGAGACCTACCTCGCAGGCTGTCGAGGCATCAAGTGTTGTAAGAGACCTACCTCGCAGGCTGTCGAGGCATCAAGTGTTGTAAGAGACCTGCCTCGCAGGCTGTCGAGGCATCAAGTGTTGTAAGAGACCTACCTTGCAGGCTGCCGAGGCATCAAGTGTTGTAAGAGACCTACCTCGCAGGCTGCCGAGGCATCAAGTGTTGTAAGAGACCTACCTCGCAGGCTGCCGAGGCATCAAGTGTTGTAAGAGACCTACCTCGCAGGCTGCCGAGGCATCAAGTGTTGTAAGAGACCTACCTCGCAGGCTGCCGAGGCATCAAGTGTTGTAAGAGACCTACCTCGCAGGCTGCCGAGGCATCAAGTGTTGTAAAGACCTACCTCGCAGGCTGCCGAGGCATCAAGTGTTGTAAGAGACCTACCTCGCAGGCTGCCGAGGCATCAAGTGTTGTAAGAGACCTACCTCGCAGGCTGCCGAGCCATCAAGTGTTGTAAGAGACCTACCTCGCAGGCTGCCGAGGCATCAAGTGTTGTAAGAGACCTACCGCATTGCTCGAGGCATCAAGTTTGTAAAGACCTACCATGCAGGCTGCCGACATCAAGTGTTGTAAGAGACCTACCTCGCAAGCTGCCGAGGCATCAAGTGTTGTAAGAGACCTACCTCAAGTGCCAGGACAATGTTTAGATACTACCCCGCAGGCTAACAATAATGTTATATGGTTTTACAATCGCAAAATGAATGTAAGTTTTAAAATCAAGCTGCTAGCAAAAAAGTGGAAGAACAGCAAGACATAAGTCTGACCTACCTCGCCAGGCTCCAGCATCAAGTGTTCCATGGAGACTCTACCTGTAAGCTGCCGAGGCTCGTGTTGTGAGCCTACCTGCAATTTTGCCGAGGCATCAAGCGTTGGGAACCCGGCGGAGGTCAAGTGATGGATCACCTCGCAGCTGCCGAGGCATCAAGTGACAACTACCTGTGTGCCGAGGATCAAGTGTGTAGACACCCCTGCAATCCAGAAATCAACCTTTTGGGGGGTAGACACCTACTCGCACTGTCAATCCAGCAACTACCACCTGTAGTGGGGGGTAGTACACACGTGTATGACACCCCTGCAATCCGGGCATCAACCTTTTGGGGGGTAATACCCCACCTGTATGCCACATCAATGTTGAAGAACCCTACCTCCGGGTGTGGGGGGTAATACACCTTATCGCACTGCCGATCCATCAAGTACATACCTCTGTGGGGGGGCATCAAGGTTATATTACAATATGATTTTTATAATTATTTATTAAATAACATGTGTTGTAAGAGACATACCTCGCAGGCTGCCGAGGCATCAAGTGTTGTAAGAGACCTACCTCGCAGGCTGCCGAGGCATCAAGTGTTGTAAGAGACCTACCTCGAAAGGGCTGCCTGGGGCCCACATCAAGTGTTGTAAGAGACCTACCTCGCAGGCTGCCGAGGCATCAAGTGTTGTAAGAGACCTACCTCGCAAGCTGCCGAGGCATCAAGTGTTATAAGAGACCTACCTCGCAGGCTGCCGAGGCATCAAGTGTTGTAAGAGACCTACCTCGCAAGCTGCCGAGGCATCAAGTGTTGTAAGAGACCTACCTCGCAGGCTGCCGAGGTGACATCTGGGGCTGTGTCAGGGCTGAACGCTGGCCTGAGGGCTGCACCGACCTGTGCCTGGTACTGCTCCAGGATCACGTGACCTGGGAATTCCGGCTCTGGCACCTTCGCAAACTTTGTGATGATCTCCTGAAAACAAAAAACGAAACATTACATGAGGTATAACATTTCACATGAGCTGTGAACTAACTTGTTACTGTGTCAACCAACCCAGCATAGTTCTTGATTGAAACACGACTTGATTGATTGTATACCAGAAAAAACATGGTATCTTCAAAGGCTGCCAAACAGAATAACATTACTACCAACTCAAAGTTAAGTTCTTAGTCATAGTGTACTTTTTGCATGGTTTCTTAAAATGCAATATCTTCATCTTGTTCTACAAACTTGATGTTCATATTACACAGATGTCGAACAATTTCAATTACACACTGGTGCAATTCAAACTTCACACCACAACTTCAGCAGCACCTCCAAAATGATAAGTGGATGATAAACTATTATACAACAATTATTAGAGGGCAAACGTTTTGTCAGAGATGTTATCGCTGCTTTCTGTGATGTGTAAACAACATGCACACAGTGTACTACAAACATCTACACCACTAATGGATGTTGTCAAACCCTCACCTGCAGAGCTGCGAGTCCAGCGAGTCGTAGTTTGTCACAGTCAGACGTGGCCGCGATAAACGCCATACGCACCAACTCAGACAGATGTGACACAAGACACTCAACTGCAATGTCAACCAGGACTTCATTACACAACGGTTCCACCAATTATCATCACAGAATGTTGCATGATTGCACTTGATTCTTGTAAATAACAGTTATTCTAGACTTCCTGTCAATCAGATATGGTGCATAGAATTATTCACATCAGTGGTAGGTGTATGTGTATCACAGTTCTACAACAAGTGTTGTATTCATATTCAGTAGACATTTATATGTCATGTATATATATTTATATATATATATATATATATATATATATAATATATATATATATATATATATATATATATATATAATATATATATATATATATATATATATATATATATATATATATATAATAAATGTCTATATATATATATATATATATATATATATATACATATATATATATATATATATATATATATATATATATATATATATATATATATATATATATTAATAATATAACTTTCGAGTGTATACATGTATGTGTATCACCTCCCAGGTGCTGAGGTCAATTTGATATTTTATTTATCCATTTGCATTGCAAGATCTACCAAGTAGTGATACATTTGCTGTACCACAAAGGTAATTCTTTTAACTACATTTTTCTTCAAAAGGGGCTCATTGGTGGGTGTAAGAGGGTTGCCACTACTGACCTTTGCCCCCTGAGGCGGGGTCAACCACCTGGGCGGGGTCAACGTCTGACAGACTGACTGGACACAGGGCCATGATCTTCAAGAGACACTCAACGGCAAACACCCTGGTGGGCCAGCGGGGTGCGACGGTGGGGCGTGTACCCTCTGTCTCGCCACTCTTCACTGCCAGGCCAGCCTCGTCGTCATCATCCTCCTTCTGTCCCGCGTCACCGTCATCCACCGGAGAGTTCAACGACCCCGCATCTGTCACCAGTGTCAAACGTCAGTGACAGTTTGGTGACGTTCATAATTTGTTTGGTATTGTATGATGTAGTTACCAAACAGTCCATAAATAATTAAATAAGGCAGTGTTCCACCAAATAAGATCCTCATGGAGCTTGTGTACAATGTTGTCAATATCAGTTGTGTCTAAAATACGCAGTTAATCAAAAATATATTTATTAAGAAATCTTTATTACATATTTGTTTAATACTGCCATAAAATAGTAATATAAATGTTATAAATAACGGTTACACAAATAAATGATATTATTAGTACTATTATTAATAAAATCAATACATTTCTAAGATTGTTACCATAAACAAAACAGGAAACTAAACTTTGTAGATAATCATACTACGAAAAGGTTACTGCGCAAGATAAGGTTCATAGACTACTAAACACTAAGGAATTTGTCAAATTATGCTTTGTTATTCATTCTAAATTTTGTTTACATAATTTTATAAATCATTCTCATCCAATGAGACGGATGTCAAGAAGAAAACACAAATCTAAGTCATGCAGACTCTGTGAAATGACAACACACTCTGATTTAGGTAGGTATAACTCTGAAAGGCACTTAATGCAGCCTTCCTGTTTAGGCGCAACTCAGGAAGGCACTGACCTGAGGACGCCTGCAGAATGGCCTTGATGAGCTGCAGCCACCTGGTGAGCTTGCTGACAGCGAGGCTCTGGAGCATGCTCACTACGGTGTCTTGGATATCGGAGCACAGCTTCGGGTCGGTTTCTTTATCGAGCATGCTGAATAACGCCCCCTCTAGCCCGGTCTCAGTTATCACCCGATCACGGCCATCAGATGGCGCTGCGGCAAGGGCGAGGGCGTGGTCAAACACCTCCTTCGCTTCGCGCTGGGAGAGTTGACGTAAACACGACATCGCTGCTCGTCTCAGCAGGAGGTGGGGACTTGAAAGTATCACCTGCAATGGAAATGATGGGTGATGATAAGTTGTCAGCAGTAGTAGGTGGACGGAAGTTGACACACAGTTCACGGTAATGCATCTCAGCCTGAATGACAGCTGACAGAGTTGTGAAGCACGAAACAGTGAAGTGAGCTGAAACAATTAGGACCTCAATGTGAATGTTGAAGTCAATTATTCCCATGCAGTTAATATCTATGTGTTATGTTGTTACTATATACGAACTAATCTGATGTAAATTATAATCACAAAAATGCGCAACACAAAAAAGTAAAGATAATTATATAAGAGTGTCCAGTCCTTTAGATAGCTCAATGCACTTTAGACTTTACTTTGGGGCTGCCTGTTGTATATATCATATCAATGACTTCCGAGGGAAGTCTTCAGCCATTCTGCAATAGACACAAATATCAACCATATCTACAGCCAGGTCTTATTCATAGAGCAGAGTTAACTGGAGCAATGTATATTGTACAAACTTGTCCGTGGCTCGACTGCATTTCATCACTGGGGACCATTTCACTAACGACGCGAGCTCTTAAACCCGATTTTGCACTTTAAAAACGATTTTGATTCTTAACAGTGATCATGAATACCAGAAAACTGTCAACACCATGACACATCAGCGTGACATTGTTGCCGGTGTGTCATGGAAATAGTGCCCTCAGTAACACTGCTATGGATATTTCCATGTAAATTATTTTAATTTAATTTAACAATCAATTTTGTTTAAAGATGAGTTTTCCTTAAGAGCTATGTATCTTAATGACACAGTCCCCTGGTTCTCAAGATTAAGACTCCAAAGCTCTCGCTACTGTGCTCCACATGATCTAGTGGACATCTGAATGGCGACTGGTCATGTGACTTACACAGAGGTGCGGCACGAGGGTGGAGAGATTGACATGTCTCGGTGCAAACAGGTGGCACTGCTGGAGACAGAGGATGGCCTCGGCCTGCACGATCGAGTCGTAGTGGTCCTGCATGATGGCACAGCACACCAGGCACGACAGTCTCGCCGTTGCTACTGACGACGAGTTGCCTGTGACAACATAAGCATAAACACTGAATCACTGGGATGTGTCACCCAAAATGTTTCCCCCAATGAATAATGATAAGGAAACTTTGACGATGTAGATGTAATAATAATATATGAATATTTCTGTAACATAGTTTATTTGTTTTCAATCGAAACTGTTCAGAGATGCTTCCAAGGATCATTATAAAATGTCATGTGCACAACAATGTAAACAAATATTTAATAAAACAGTTATTATTAAAGAAGAGTTGCTAAGATGCTATCTGACAGATGCCAAACCAAGTATTGTGCAGGCAAATGAAGTAAATGTTTAAACTGACTCCACCGATAAACAGAACGAGAGAAAGTGTTTGAGAGGTATTGTTAAATCAAACAAGAAAGTGACTGATGTGGCAATTTCTAAACCTACAACTGAATCAGAGACTTTGAAACCACTTACAAAAATAATATGAAGCTACATGACAGAAGATTAACTTCTAATTGCAAAGTTTTAAAAAGATTTAAATGAATAAGATTTTGTTTAATTATTTTCAACCCGTTCCTCCACCAGTCAGCCATCATGTCCCAGCATACCTTGCAGTTCCGGCCCGAGGGTTGTAATGAGGGCTGCGAGACATCGACCGAGGCACTGATGGACGTCGACACTAGAGGGCGGCACACTGAGGAGCAGCTGGAGCACCAGGGAGAGAGTTGGTTCGACGTAGCCCCGGAACATGGGGCCACCGGAGTCTGCTATGAGGGCCAGGGCGTGCAACGCCCACACCTGAAACAGACGATGTCACGACAGTGTGGTAAAAACAGTTGTAGGATAATTTATTCTAACTGGTCACTTGTTAAATGCAAAACAATGTGATTGTATTGATACTAGTGTATGGTCATGATATAAAATTATATCATCATGCAACACACAATGTTTATCCACTGACATCTTACTGTGACGCAAAGAGTTAGAGATTAATTTATTTTGACTGGTCACTTGTCGTACTGGATGAATGCTTAACAGTGTGATTATACTGATGCCAATGTATGGCTGTAATATTTTATCATCAGGTACTTATTCATGATGGCACACGTGTGAAATTGTAATGATAAATGCTCATGCACACACACACATATACACATGCAGGCATACACACACAGTCAATCACATCCACATTTAAAATAAAAAACATTAAAAAATGTGCACACACACACACACCACACACACACCAACGCACGCACGCACGCACGCACGCACGCACGCACGCACGCACACACACACATATACACACACACACAAAGATACATACAGACCTGTCTTCATGAACATACCTATGCAAACACATGCACATACATACACAAACATATTCACGCATGCACTGGCAAACACACAAATATACACACACACGCACGCACGCTCGCACGCACGCACGCACGCACGCACCCACGCACACCATGACGTACCTGTACGACAGGTGAGGTGGAGTCCTGTGCTAGAGCCAGTAGAATACTGATGCTGGTGTTGAGATGGTGGCCTGACCCCATGCCGCCCACGTATCTGTGCAGACAGCCCAGGGCCAGTGAGTGGCCCGTCCGGGTGACAACGTCACGGGCCGACTTCAACCTGCCACAGAACAGTGCCTCGATTGTGTACCACAACGTTCCAGACGCAACAGTTTCTACGCTTACTCATTTGTCCTCCTGTTGTGTCAGGACGCAACAGTTTCTACGCTTACTCATTTGTCCTCCTGTTGTGTCAGGACGCAACAGTTTCTACGCTTACTCATTTGTCCATTATTGTAATTTATTAACTTTTAGTTATTGATATTATATTACTATTTTATTGATTTTGTATTTAAAAATAATATTTAGTTTACCTATACATTTATTCATAAATTCTCGACAATGTAATAATTTTTTTAATATGCTACCATGTGTTACATTTTTTATCTACCCTCTAACAACAAACCAAAATAACCAGTTATGAAATGAAGTCAAAACCATATTGATGGTTAAACAGTTACCCGGTACACTACACAATGCAACCAGCTACACCAACCTTAATGTATGTAACTCTACATTATGACTATTGAAACCACAGATTATTATGATGCAGTGTTGTATTTAACAAGTGCCATAACCTAAGAGCAAAGAGGAGCTTAGAGTAACCTAAGGATATCTTTCTGCATAACAATTTGTAATATTGCACAACGTCTTGGGTCACTCTCACTATGACACTCACTTGTCAAAGCTGTATTGGGCCATCTCAGCTATGAAGCGGGCGTCACCAACGACTTGGGCCATACGACCCAGCGCTTCGCCGGCCGCACAGCGCAGGATCGGATTAGAGCTGCCTAGGGCCCCCTACAACACCACACAAGCCTATAATATCACAACCAATGTGCAGCGACTAGAGCTTAGTAAATGTCACGTGTTAAAATCTGCTAGGTGAAATAGGGGTCCTGCATAAACATGACGAATGCAGGAAACACGTCTGATCAGGCAAAATAAACCTACAATAATATTATAATTTCAGCCCTTGCCAACAATTGCTTTTATTTTGAATTCTTAAGGCATTCTAAATCTAATATCATGTCGACTTCTTCTTTTAAATGAATGAAACAACAGAATTGCTTGTTCATAAAGAAAATGGTCTGATCTTGTTCTGCCGTGTAAGCTGTCAAATGGTCTGATCTTGTTCTGCCGTGTAACCTGTCAAATGGTCTGATCTTGTTCTGCCGTGTAACCTGTCAAATGGTCTGATCTTGTTCTGCCGTGTAAGCTGTCAAATGGTCTGATCTTGTTCTGCCGTGTAACCTGTCAAATGGTCTGATCTTGTTCTGCCCTGTAACCTGTCAAATGGAGCCCTACAGTGTCCGTGTTCTTAACTCAATCAGACAGAATTCTATGCACACAGCAAAACATCTCATCAATGTTATTGTTCACGTGATATTACTTGTATTAATAAGTCTCATATTTCAAGCAGGAGAACTTACAAGCACAAGAAGTACGGCCGCTTGTCGTACTTCCAAGTTTCCAAATCCTCCTTTTGTCTCCGCCAAACCCTGTCAAATGTCAACACGATTCTCATGGTCACAAAGAAGAACATTTCAAACATTCAAATAATTTTATGATCACTCAAATGCAGCCATCACCTGACCTGACAATTCAAGGGCGGCAGCTTGACTAAGCTATCCGTGGCAGATATCATGCACAATGTGTGAATGTTAGTTGAATCAATTGTACTATTTCAGCCAGCCCACTCCTGGGAATTCGAACATTATCACTGGTTTGATCTTTCTCGTGAGCTGCCGAGCAGTACTGTTTCTTCTATTTCATAAACATTAGGGCCTACAAAACCCAAATAGGCAACGATTTGTCGAGTTTAAATTCAGGATTCTGCATGGTTATCTGCCAGCTTGCATAAGTAATTTTACCTGAATACTGTAAGAGAAGAATGGACAAACTGAGAATGGAGGTTGGAATGAAGGAAAGTTTCAAGAAGAAACTGGTGAGGAGGTTGAAATGGGCCGGACATGTGGAAAGAATGGAAGATGTAAAATTGGCAAATAGAGTAGGTGCCCAGAAAGTGAAGGGAAAAAGGAGGCGAGGAAGACTGAGAATGTGATGGGAGGACTACATTAAGAGAGATCTGGAAAGAGTGGGAGGAGAATGGAGAACAACAGCAAAATATAGAAGGAGTTGGAGACGGGTGAGAGAGAACGCAGTGAGAGAAAAGTGAGGAGAGAAAAGAAAAGGCAAAGAAAAGACGACAGCAACCATGGCCAGCCTCACCCCTGACATCAGGGACCACAAGAGGAGAACTACAAAGTGATTACGGCAGGTACCTTGAGTGAGTAGAGCACGGCCGTGAAGATATTGATCTGCACTGCTTGATGACGCAGAGACTTCGCCTGTTTGATGCACTCGCTGAAGTGCTGTAGCATCTGTAGACGGTGCTTGTGGGGCACCCTGGGAAACACAAGGCCGTACAGCCGCACCGAGTTGTCAATGACAGCGACCCCTAGTGGCAGCGGCCCGGGAACAGGTTCGCCCTGAAACGATGAGCGTTGATAATCAGTGATGATCTGCAGATATGTTTGTTATTGATATTTTTATCAGATTAAAAAATAACATGTTACCTAAAATTGATGTCTGCACTGCGTACAGGAAACAATTGCATCCACTTTCTAGGAAGAAGCTGCTGATTTTAAAGGGCTGTGTCACTGTATTTGCATGGTATTGTGAAATGGATTAATTTGTAGTCATGAAGCTTTATGATGCTAATGATAATGTTACCTCTAGGAAGTCAACTGGGCACTTAAGACTGTTATAACTAGCTGCATTACTATGTAACGGGGGGGGGGCTGCTTAATAAAATGTGATGTGTTCTAATGAAATAAGTCGTATGTCAGCAAACTTTATTTCGAGAAAACACCGTATAAACATTGCACACCGACTTTCAGCAATTTGGATTTTTTGTCACCAAAGTATACTATATCTTTTCTGTTAATTGGCAATGCTTATTTCTCATTTATATTACTTTTTAGTAGTTTTTATAACATTTTTAGGAAGGTTACATAACATTTCACACATGAATTTTGTAAAACAGAACCGATAAATCACACTTGTTCGAGTCGCATTCTTCTGGGTTTCCCTCGACGCATGGTGGACATATTTGGTACTATTGGAAAGCCCACAATGCCCTCTTTCTAGAGGAATTCCCAGTGTTGTCGACAATGGCTGCTACTTACCACTGATGTCAACAACGGCTGCTACTTACCACTGATGTCAACAACGGCTGCTACTTATCACTGATGTCAACAACGGCTGCTACTTACCACTGATGTCAACAACGGCTGCTACTTACCACTGATGTCAACAACGGCTGCTACTTACCACTGATGTCAACAACGGCTGCTACTTACCACTGATGTCAACAACGGCTGCTACTTACCACTGATGTCAACAACGGCTGCTACTTACCACTGATGTCAACAACGGCTGCTACTTACCACTGATGTCAACAACGGCTGCTACTTACCACTGATGTCAACAACGGCTGCTACTTACCACTGATGTCAACAACGGCTGCTACTTACTGGTGAACACTTGGCACAGAGGGAGGCTGCGTCATGCTCCAGCGCTCCTGAACCTGAGGCACTGTTCGGCTGCAGCTGTAAACAGACAAACAACATCACTGTAGGAACAACATCCCAATCAACATCATTGCAGGAACAACACCTCAATCAATGTCAGTGCGGCAGAACAGAACAATATTCACTTTCATTACACACGAGTTAATCTGAATCTTATTTTTACAAACAAGTGGTGCAATATAGTCGACAACACGTAACGGGAGAAACAATTAAAACGCAGCAATAAACAGCTAGATAGAAGTGTCGTTGTTACGTGGACGCTGTAACAAAAGCAGAATGTAACATCCAGCATAGAGGAGTAGTAACAAAGAACGACCGCGTGGGGAACAAGGCAGCAGAATGACGTAACAAATATATACAACCAAAGGAGATCCCTAAACATTCCTTAAGAGGTACGTGTGAAGTCGCACATGTTGCATGTAACTTGTGTGCGTCTAGAACCTATCAAGCAGCTGCGTAGAATCTGTGCGAAATAACACACTACAGCTGTCAGAAACTACTGTCTACCACAGTGATTATGCCCTAACAACACATCTAAGTCTACAGTGCTTTAATCATGTTTAGTGCAGTTCTTTTTATAATATCAAAGGAATCATTTACCTATGTACGGACGTACATATATAAGGTGTAGGTTTTTTTGTTTTTGATATGATAAAAAGAACTGTATCAATCAAAATTTGCTATGCTGAAGTGGGTTCAGTAGTGCTTTAAGGAAACCCCCAAGTCGATAAGTACATCTCGTATATCAATGTGGAAGTACAATACAAGAAACAGTGTCGCTGCCATTCTGATTTCTCTCTTATTTCACCTATTAGTCCCATGCAAAAACTAGATTAAAATATAAACTATTCTCTATCACGCACGCACGCACGCACGCACGCACGCACGCACGCACGCACGCACGCACGCACTCACTCACTCACTCACTCACCACCACTCACTCACTCACTCACTCACTCACTCACGCACTCACGCACTCACGCACTCACGCACTCACGCACTCACGTAATCACTCACTCACTCACCCACCCACTCACTCACTCACTCACCACTCACTCACGCACTCACGCACTCACTCACTCATGCACTCACTCACTCACTCACTCACTCATGCACTCACTCAGTCACTCACTCATGCACTCACTCACTCACTCACTCACTCACGCACTCACGTACTCACTCACTCACCCACCCACTCACTCACTCACTCACTCACTCACTCACGCACTCACGCACTCACTCACTCACTCACTCACGCACTCACGCACTCACTCACTCACTCATGCACTCACTCAGTCACTCACTCATGCACTCACTCACTCACTTATTCACTCACTCACTCACTCACTCACTCACTCACCCTCTCACTCACCTATGCATCTGCAGCATTCATTCGTTGTTTAATATTGATGACAAGCCACAAACATAAGCAATCAATGGGAAATCGTACAAAATGAACATGCAGACAGGTGATGGACATTTGCTGCATCAACGGTGAAACAGTTAGGCCTTGAGTATACAGCAACTTTCTTAAATAAGGTGAGACATTCTGCACAAACCACAAGGAAGGCGGTGGTACAACTAGGCAGCCTTATCGACATATTATCTGCCAGCCTTACTGGTGTATTATCTGCATGCTGACATGCCAGGGATGGATAAGCAGGATTACACAACAACTAAATCTTACACTAACTCAGTCATACTTACATTATGCCAAAACCATGACTTCCTTCTAACCCACTTAATATACTTTTTCTTATGCATGACAATAATGTAAATAAAATTGTTCCTATTAATTAGGGATTTGTTATTACACCAACAACCCTCCTGCACACAATTAGAGTTTCTTACTTTCAAATAAAATTGTTCCTATTAATTAGGGATTTGTTATTACACCAACAACCCTCCTGCACACAATTAGAGCTTCTTACTTTCAAATAAAATTGTTCCTATTAATTAGGGATTTGTTATTACACCAACAACCCTCCTGCACACAATTAGAGCTTCTTACTTTCAAATAAAATTGTTCCTATTAATTAGGGATTTGTTATTACACCAACAACCCTCCTGCACACAATTAGAGCTTCTTACTTTCAAATAAAATTGTTCCTATTAATTAGGGATTTGTTATTACACCAACAACCCTCCTGCACACAATTAGAGCTTCTTACTTTCAAATAAAATTGTTCCTATTAATTAGGGATTTGTTATTACACCAACAACCCTCCTGCACACAATTAGAGCTTCTTACTTTCAAATAAAATTGTTCCTATTAATTAGGGATTTGTTATTACACCAACAACCCTCCTGCACACAATTAGAGCTTCTTACTTTCAAATAAAATTATTCCTATTAATTAGGGATTTGTTATTACACCAACAACCCTCCTGCACACAATTAGAGCTTCTTACTTTCAAATAAAATTATTCCTATTAATTAGGGATTTGTTATTACACCAACAACCCTCCTGCACACAATTAGAGCTTCTTACTTTCAAATAAAATTATTCCTATTAATTAGGGATTTGTTATTACACCAACAACCCTCCTGCACACAATTAGAGTTTCTTACTTTCAAATAAAATTGTTCCTATTAATTAGGGATTTGTTATTACACCAACAACCCTCCTGCACACAATTAGAGCTTCTTACTTTCAAATAAAATTATTCCTATTAATTAGGGATTTGTTATTACACCAACAACCCTCCTGCACACAATTAGAGCTTCTTACTTTCAAATAAAATTATTCCTATTAATTAGGGATTTGTTATTACACCAACAACCCTCCTGCACACAATTAGAGCTTCTTACTTTCAAATAAAATTGTTCCTATTAATTAGGGATTTGTTATTACACCAACAACCCTCCTGCACACAATTAGAGCTTCTTACTTTCAAATAAAATTATTCCTATTAATTAGGGATTTGTTATTACACCAACAACCCTCCTGCACACAATTAGAGCTTCTTACTTTCAAATAAAATTGTTCCTATTAATTAGGGATTTGTTATTACACCAACAACCCTCCTGCACACAATTAGAGCTTCTTACTTTCAAATAAAATTGTTCCTATTAATTAGGGATTTGTTATTACACCAACAACCCTCCTGCACACAATTAGAGCTTCTTACTTTCAAATAAAATTGTTCCTATTAATTAGGGATTTGTTATTACACCAACAACCCTCCTGCACACAATTAGAGCTTCTTACTTTCAAATAAAATTGTTCCTATTAATTAGGGATTTGTTATTACACCAACAACCCTCCTGCACACAATTAGAGCTTCTTACTTTCAAATAAAATTGTTCCTATTAATTAGGGATTTGTTATTACACCAACAACCCTCCTGCACACAATTAGAGTTTCTTACTTTCAAATAAAATTGTTCCTATTAATTAGGGATTTGTTATTACACCAACAACCCTCCTGCACACAATTAGAGCTTCTTACTTTCAAATAAAATTATTCCTATTAATTAGGGATTTGTTATTACACCAACAACCCTCCTGCACACAATTAGAGCTTCTTACTTTCAAATAAAATTGTTCCTATTAATTAGGGATTTGTTATTACACCAACAATCCTCCTGCACACAATTAGAGTTTCTTACTTTCAAATAAAATTGTTCCTATTAATTAGGGATTTGTTATTACACCTACAACCCTCCTGCACACAATTAGAGTTTCTTACTTTCAAATAAAATTGTTCCTATTAATTAGGGATTTGTTATTACACCAACAACCCTCCTGCACACAATTAGAGCTTCTTACTTTCAAATAAAATTGTTCCTATTAATTAGGGATTTGTTATTACACCTACAACCCTCCTGCACACAATTAGAGCTTCTTACTTTCAAATAAAATTGTTCCTATTAATTAGGGATTTGTTATTACACCAACAACCCTCCTGCACACAATTAGAGTTTCTTACTTTCAAATAAAATTGTTCCTATTAATTAGGGATTTGTTATTACACCAACAACCCTCCTGCACACAATTAGAGCTTCTTACTTTCAAATAAAATTGTTCCTATTAATTAGGGATTTGTTATTACACCAACAACCCTCCTGCACACAATTAGAGTTTCTTACTTTCAAATAAAATTGTTCCTATTAATTAGGGATTTGTTATTACACCAACAACCCTCCTGCACACAATTAGAGCTTCTTACTTTCAAATAAAATTGTTCCTATTAATTAGGGATTTGTTATTACACCAACAACCCTCCTGCACACAATTAGAGCTTCTTACTTTCAAATAAAATTGTTCCTATTAATTAGGGATTTGTTATTACACCAACAACCCTCCTGCACACAATTAGAGCTTCTTACTTTCAAATAAAATTGTTCCTATTAATTAGGGATTTGTTATTACACCAACAACCCTCCTGCACACAATTAGAGCTTCTTACTTTCAAATAAAATTATTCCTATTAATTAGGGATTTGTTATTACACCAACAACCCTCCTGCACACAATTAGAGCTTCTTACTTTCAAATAAAATTGTTCCTATTAATTAGGGATTTGTTATTACACCAACAACCCTCCTGCACACAATTAGAGCTTCTTACTTTCAAATAAAATTGTTCCTATTAATTAGGGATTTGTTATTACACCAACAACCCTCCTGCACACAATTAGAGTTTCTTACTTTCAAATAAAATTGTTCCTATTAATTAGGGATTTGTTATTACACCAACAACCCTCCTGCACACAATTAGAGCTTCTTACTTTCAAATAAAATTATTCCTATTAATTAGGGATTTGTTATTACACCAACAACCCTCCTGCACACAATTAGAGTTTCTTACTTTCAAATAAAATTGTTCCTATTAATTAGGGATTTGTTATTACACCAACAACCCTCCTGCACACAATTAGAGCTTCTTACTTTCAAATAAAATTGTTCCTATTAATTAGGGATTTGTTATTACACCAACAACCCTCCTGCACACAATTAGAGCTTCTTACTTTCAAATAAAATTGTTCCTATTAATTAGGGATTTGTTATTACACCAACAACCCTCCTGCACACAATTAGAGCTTCTTACTTTCAAATAAAATTATTCCTATTAATTAGGGATTTGTTATTACACCAACAACCCTCCTGCACACAATTAGAGCTTCTTACTTTCAAATAAAATTGTTCCTATTAATTAGGGATTTGTTATTACACCAACAACCCTCCTGCACACAATTAGAGCTTCTTACTTTCAAATAAAATTGTTCCTATTAATTAGGGATTTGTTATTACACCAACAACCCTCCTGCACACAATTAGAGCTTCTTACTTTCAAATAAAATTGTTCCTATTAATTAGGGATTTGTTATTACACCAACAACCCTCCTGCACACAATTAGAGCTTCTTACTTTCAAATAAAATTGTTCCTATTAATTAGGGATTTGTTATTACACCAACAACCCTCCTGCACACAATTAGAGCTTCTTACTTTCAAATAAAATTGTTCCTATTAATTAGGGATTTGTTATTACACCAACAACCCTCCTGCACACAATTAGAGCTTCTTACTTTCAAATAAAATTGTTCCTATTAATTAGGGATTTGTTATTACACCAACAACCCTCCTGCACACAATTAGAGCTTCTTACTTTCAAATAAAATTGTTCCTATTAATTAGGGATTTGTTATTACACCAACAACCCTCCTGCACACAATTAGAGCTTCTTACTTTCAAATAAAATTGTTCCTATTAATTAGGGATTTGTTATTACACCAACAACCCTCCTGCACACAATTAGAGCTTCTTACTTTCAAATAAAATTGTTCCTATTAATTAGGGATTTGTTATTACACCAACAACCCTCCTGCACACAATTAGAGCTTCTTACTTTCAAATAAAATTGTTCCTATTAATTAGGGATTTGTTATTACACCTACAACCCTCCTGCACACAATTAGAGCTTCTTACTTTCAAATAAAATTGTTCCTATTAATTAGGGATTTGTTATTACACCAACAACCCTCCTGCACACAATTAGAGCTTCTTACTTTCAAATAAAATTGTTCCTATTAATTAGGGATTTGTTATTACACCAACAACCCTCCTGCACACAATTAGAGCTTCTTACTTTCAAATAAAATTGTTCCTATTAATTAGGGATTTGTTATTACACCAACAACCCTCCTGCACACAATTAGAGTTTCTTACTTTCAAATAAAATTGTTCCTATTAATTAGGGATTTGTTATTACACCTACAACCCTCCTGCACACAATTAGAGCTTCTTACTTTCAAATAAAATTGTTCCTATTAATTAGGGATTTGTTATTACACCAACAACCCTCCTGCACACAATTAGAGCTTCTTACTTTCAAATAAAATTATTCCTATTAATTAGGGATTTGTTATTACACCAACAACCCTCCTGCACACAATTAGAGCTTCTTACTTTCAAATAAAATTGTTCCTATTAATTAGGGATTTGTTATTACACCAACAACCCTCCTGCACACAATTAGAGCTTCTTACTTTCAAATAAAATTGTTCCTATTAATTAGGGATTTGTTATTACACCAACAACCCTCCTGCACACAATTAGAGCTTCTTACTTTCAAATAAAATTGTTCCTATTAATTAGGGATTTGTTATTACACCAACAACCCTCCTGCACACAATTAGAGCTTCTTACTTTCAAATAAAATTATTCCTATTAATTAGGGATTTGTTATTACACCAACAACCCTCCTGCACACAATTAGAGCTTCTTACTTTCAAATAAAATTGTTCCTATTAATTAGGGATTTGTTATTACACCTACAACCCTCCTGCACACAATTAGAGCTTCTTACTTTCAAATAAAATTATTCCTATTAATTAGGGATTTGTTATTACACCAACAACCCTCCTGCACACAATTAGAGCTTCTTACTTTCAAATAAAATTGTTCCTATTAATTAGGGATTTGTTATTACACCAACAACCCTCCTGCACACAATTAGAGCTTCTTACTTTCAAATAAAATTGTTCCTATTAATTAGGGATTTGTTATTACACCTACAACCCTCCTGCACACAATTAGAGCTTCTTACTTTCAAATAAAATTATTCCTATTAATTAGGGATTTGTTATTACACCAACAACCCTCCTGCACACAATTAGAGTTTCTTGCTTTCAAATAAAATTGTTCCTATTAATTAGGGATTTGTTATTACACCTACAACCCTCCTGCACACAATTAGAGCTTCTTACTTTCAAATAAAATTGTTCCTATTAATTAGGGATTTGTTATTACACCAACAACCCTCCTGCACACAATTAGAGCTTCTTACTTTCAAATAAAATTGTTCCTATTAATTAGGGATTTGTTATTACACCAACAACCCTCCTGCACACAATTAGAGCTTCTTACTTTCAAATAAAATTGTTCCTATTAATTAGGGATTTGTTATTACACCAACAACCCTCCTGCACACAATTAGAGCTTCTTACTTTCAAATAAAATTGTTCCTATTAATTAGGGATTTGTTATTACACCAACAACCCTCCTGCACACAATTAGAGCTTCTTACTTTCAAATAAAATTGTTCCTATTAATTAGGGATTTGTTATTACACCAACAACCCTCCTGCACACAATTAGAGCTTCTTACTTTCAAATAAAATTATTCCTATTAATTAGGGATTTGTTATTACACCAACAACCCTCCTGCACACAATTAGAGCTTCTTACTTTCAAATAAAATTATTCCTATTAATTAGGGATTTGTTATTACACCTACAACCCTCCTGCACACAATTAGAGCTTCTTACTTTCAAATAAAATTGTTCCTATTAATTAGGGATTTGTTATTACACCAACAACCCTCCTGCACACAATTAGAGCTTCTTACTTTCAAATAAAATTGTTCCTATTAATTAGGGATTTGTTATTACACCAACAACCCTCCTGCACACAATTAGAGCTTCTTACTTTCAAATAAAATTATTCCTATTAATTAGGGATTTGTTATTACACCTACAACCCTCCTGCACACAATTAGAGCTTCTTACTTTCAAATAAAATTATTCCTATTAATTAGGGATTTGTTATTACACCAACAACCCTCCTGCACACAATTAGAGCTTCTTACTTTCAAATAAAATTGTTCCTATTAATTAGGGATTTGTTATTACACCAACAACCCTCCTGCACACAATTAGAGCTTCTTACTTTCAAATAAAATTATTCCTATTAATTAGGGATTTGTTATTACACCAACAACCCTCCTGCACACAATTAGAGCTTCTTACTTTCAAATAAAATTGTTCCTATTAATTAGGGATTTGTTATTACACCAACAACCCTCCTGCACACAATTAGAGCTTCTTACTTTCAAATAAAATTATTCCTATTAATTAGGGATTTGTTATTACACCTACAACCCTCCTGCACACAATTAGAGCTTCTTACTTTCAAATAAAATTATTCCTATTAATTAGGGATTTGTTATTACACCAACAACCCTCCTGCACACAATTAGAGCTTCTTACTTTCAAATAAAATTGTTCCTATTAATTAGGGATTTGTTATTACACCAACAACCCTCCTGCACACAATTAGAGCTTCTTACTTTCAAATAAAATTATTCCTATTAATTAGGGATTTGTTATTACACCAACAACCCTCCTGCACACAATTAGAGCTTCTTACTTTCAAATAAAATTGTTCCTATTAATTAGGGATTTGTTATTACACCAACAACCCTCCTGCACACAATTAGAGTTTCTTACTTTCATAAAACAATAAAGAAGTTCTCTTTCTGCACAGAGTACACTTTGTTAACTTCAACCTGGACAGTTTGAGAAAACTTGTTCAAATCCTCCATGTGTTTAGTTAAGCTATGTTGCCGCACATAGTTCACATTTTGAGTTATTTAGGGTATCTGAGTTAACATTTGAGTCAACAAAGTCGGATGGAAATTAAAAAGACTAGCACAATCACTTCTAGCACAACACCTCTCAATGATGCAAACATATATTAATAACAATAATACAAAGTAACTTAAATAGTGCCTCACCTAAATTGTTGTTACCTATGGTTACAATGTAGAAAATAGTCACACAAATGACTGGGGATCTTGAGTCAATATGAGTCAAGATGCTACTGAGTCATACCGAGTCAAGATCACATCTCATGTGTAAAACATCGTTATCAGCCAGTTTTTATTATTTGGGAATGTGAGATTATAATAAACATGCGCTGGAGAACAGCAACTGTGTTCTCTGATAACAAGCAATGTCACCTCATATCAAATCATCCAGCATTCAGAGTCGTTCAAAGTTGCCTACACCAAATAATATAACTATTTCTCCCATAATTATGATAACGTCAGTACCTCTTTACGTACAAACAAATTGCAAGATGTGGCTCCTTTAGCATTGTAAGACAGTGGTATTGGTTTTCATTATTTCATATTAAAAAACTGGCTCATACCTGCTAAAATCAGACTGATTCAATTTAGAACTTTGCAAAATACCACAAAACCACACATTTTATCAGAATTTGCAGTTTGACAGTATATTCCAATCTGAGAGGACGAGACGAACAGAGTACTGAAGACTTACATTGTAATAAGTACACGACCCTAACTACTACTGTACCGGATGAATTGATATGAGACGGACCCAAACGTAACTCTCTAACTGGCCAGCAAGTACTGTCCTAGTGCTACACAACAGTCCATTCTGAAGCTGAACGAACGCGGTGGCTGGTGGTAGCTAGGGCAGGCACTAGCCGTGTACTCACATGCTCATTGTCAACTTTACGACCCGGCTCCAACTAGAATCAGAATGGCACACGACACTGCATACTGTTACTGGGGGTAGCGACACAAACCCCATGTGCCCTTGTAGCACCCCACACCTGCAGCTACCCCACCTTTCAGCCCTGTAGCGTTTCACACCCTCCTAAATGACCAGCACTATCTGAGTTTGCGAGAACGTCGGACATCTAATGGAATAAGTCCAGGAAACTACAGTTTTACTTATCAAAATGCTCATCAAAATAATCTGTTTTTGTCGGCTCTAAAATGAACCACAAGATGTCCTACTGGATGTACAAAAGCGGCCAAAATACGCCACCAAGTTGAACTTGTTTCAGTCTCTCTTCATAAAAATCAAACCTATTACCCCACTATGATACTCTAGCTCATTTGCACAAACTTGGTATTTTCAGATGGTGACGTAACTCGGCAGATTATGTAATTACCAGCCCAGAACCAGGCAAATCTGGCAACGCTGAGACTCAACTGTGCCTGGCGTCTTACGTAAATCCACCTGAATTCTTTAGTCATATCTGTAGAGCACAATGAGAAGCCTTCGGACACATATACAAGTTTCACAACTACCACATGACAAAGAAGAGAATGTCAAATTGTTGGTCCAATCTGTCACATCACAGGATAGGAGGTTGTTATTCACAAATGTTGACATTTACTTGCCATACAGAGCATATGCATTTGCAAATCTTCTTCCCTAAAATCTTTACATTAAAAATCAGTAATTTTCTGTCTTTCCAATAGCATTAGTTAGGTAGCTTCCTTACACCACACAACTGTACATGCAAAGTACAGTTGATAACAAACATCATAATGTTTACTGACATTTATTTATAACTACCCCGATTATAGAATATACAAAATCGTTATAACTAGTTTCCAACCCCGAGACCACCCCTTTTGTATGCTCTGTACAAACAGATAAATGTTGACCGTTATGAATGACCCCTTCATTCATCGTGAGAGAGGTGAGAATGACCAGTGACCAGTACCCACCTGGTCCTCAATGGCTTTGTGGTCAGTCTCCTGCAGCCACGAGCCCAGGATGACCGAGTCGTCAGCGTGACAAACTGACCGGAGCAGGGACGTTGTTGTGTTTGCCGGGTTGTCGGTCAGTGTGAACTCAGCGACCAGTTCACGCAGCAACGCGTTGAAGGCACCTACACACCACATACAGTTATATACAATACAATACAATACAATACAGTACAGTACAGTACAGTACAATACAATACAATACAATACAATACAATACAATACAATACAATAACCTGTAATGATCCGAAATGGGAAATTCACGTGGTAGAAATTCACATTAACGCAACATAACGATATTAGTTTCTTTACATAACAATGTTAATAGTAGTTGTAGTATTAATCACAGATCCCGCACAGATCATACTCATTTCCCCACTGAGTGAGTGAGTGAGTGACATGAGTGAGTGAGTGACATGAGTGAGTGAGTGACATGAGTGAGTGAGTGACATGAGTGAGTGAGTGACATGAGTGAGTGAGTGACATGAGTGAGTGAGTGACATGAGTGAGTGAGTGACATGAGTGAGTGAGTGACATGAGTGAGTGAGTGACATGAGTGAGTGACATGAGTGAGTGACTGAGTGAGTGAGTGACATGAGTGAGTGACATGAGTGAGTGACATGAGTGAGTGACATGAGTGAGTGACATGAGTGAGTGACATGAGTGAGTGACATGAGTGAGTGACATGAGTGAGTGACATGAGTGAGTGACATGAGTGAGTGACATGAGTGAGTGACATGAGTGAGTGACATGAGTGAGTGACATGAGTGAGTGACATGAGTGAGTGACATGAGTGAGTGACATGAGTGAGTGACATGAGTGAGTGAATGAGTGAGTGACATGAGTGAGTGAGTGAGATGAGTGACAGTGAGTGAGTGAGTGAGTGAGTGAGTGAGTGAGTGAGTGAGTGAGTGAGTGAGTGAGTGAGACGTACCTTCGTAGGTGTTTGGAGGCAGGAGGGCCAGCACTGCGTAGAGTCGTAGTCTCACCATGGCTGCACTGGCCTTCAGGTGGGCTCCGTACATCTTCACCACACCCGGCACACTGCGGAGACACCAGCCACTCATAGCAACGAGTCACATCATTCATCTGACAGTCACTAAACGTCAGCGGAACAGTGTTTATAACAACTGCACTTATGATAGTGAACGTTATGTAGATAAAAACATTATATATGCAATTGTTACTACCCTTAAAAAGAATTAAGTGTACCAAATTAAAATAATAATAATAATAAAAGGGATAAATTAAAAAAAATTCTCAGGCAGATCACAAACATATGGACATATGTAGAAAACAATGTACTTAGAAATAAATGCATTAAATATACCAAAAATACAGTCACTAAAACATTTTAACATATAGATAGTTAGGAACAAAAATCATAAAAAGGTACTTTACATTATTATAGTAATTTGAGCAATATGACTAAAAACAAAAACAAAATAAAACAAAATTGAGTGTCCTCATAAGTGAAATAATAAAAACACTTGTTTAAATATATGAGTTTTTCGAAGTGTCTTAAAAACTTGTACTGATGTGGTTGTCCTAAATGCAGGAGGCAAACTGTTCTATAGAACCACCGAGCAAACGACGAAACAGTGATCACCGTGGGCAACAGTTTGTGAGGCCCGTACGAACAAAAGGCAAGGCTGCGAAGCAGATGTTTGTTTACATTAAATAAGGTGAAGAAGATGCAAGACTTACTGAGCCAACATGGTGAGAGCGCACTCTAGTGGTGGCAGTAGACGTCGTTTTACATCGTCCGTGACAAGTTGTGAACAGTTCAGTAGGAAGTTCTCCATGGCTGAAACAACGACACACAAACGTCAACCATGATATTACGTCTGATTGGACAGCTACTTCATGGAATTGGCTTAAATTGTATACACTTAAAGGAGTTGACTTAAATTGTATACAAACTAATGAGATGGTACAGATCTTAATGAGTGAGCAGAGGGTCACATGCAATGACGTGCCTTGTGGAATTAATTTAAAGATTAAAAATTTAAGGCACTTATTACAACCAATAACAGTGCTATAAAGTTTCAGTGCAGGAAATGTTTTGCTGAACTGGCAACATTTTTACTCTGACTGTGAATGCATCAGTCAAGGATTCTATACTTAAGAGTTTACGTTCACACTGTCTAGAGTGTCACATGTGTGCAACTGAATTACACCAAGATTGGGGTGTCTTATACAAACAATGTCTGCATCACATAAGCCATGTGTGGCTGCCACTGACCCTGACTGACCTGCGAGCGCCCCGGCACGCCCCTCGAGGGTGATCTGCCAGGTGAAGCCGTCTCCTCTCGCCTTCTCCGCCTCCAGCTCCTTGACGGAGCGCGGGAACGCATTCTTCCACAGCAGCAACATGCGGGGCAGGTGGGACTTGACCACTGGTGGACCTACAACACACACTCCATGACACTGGCACCACTTAGACAGCAGGTCAACCAACACATCAATTCATCAATCAATCAAACAGCCAACATTCCATCCATCCATCCATCCACCCATCCACCCACCTACCCACCCACACAACCATCCAACCATCCAACCAACTATCGATCCATCAATCCATCCATTGAGTGACATGAGACTAATGTAGTGTCATGAGTGACATGACATTGACATGTCATGAGTGACACAACACTGATATAGTGTCGTAAGTGACATGACACTGATATAGTGTCATAAGTGACATGAGACTGACCTAGTGTCATGAGGGCACTAAGCAGCAGCCAGCCAGCCTGTGTGCGTTGTAGTGACAGTCGACTGTTCTGTGTCGCTGTTCTCAGCAGCTCCTCCGCGATCACAAAGATTTTCTGTCAGACAGAAATGGATCACATCAATAACAACGAAAACAAAAACAGCAAACAAAATATTCCCTAACAAACAATGAGCTTGATAAAACTCTTACAATATTTTAATCCATAAAACTAGCTCTGCATTAGGACAGAAAGAATACTGGAACAACTGCTGAACTAATGTGCAACACTTCTTAATATTTTGTATGGAACACTTCAAAAATTTATATAAATAAACACTATTAAAAAATTTAGATCCAATGTTTGTTCCTTGCTTTCACCAACAATAATCTAGAGCATAGATTTAATCTAATCCTGCTCACTGACAAAAGTGGAAAGCAATATGATAAACTACAACTTACACTGGACCCTGCAAATGTTTTACCCAATGTTGAACGTATATTCAATAAAAGCATATACAATAAATGCATTTGTTTTCTATCATGATCAAATCAAATCTTATTTCGCAACATTACATTCTTCACAAGCAAACAAAAAGAAAAGTATTGTTACGCGATGGTCACATGGCACTTTTTGTTCCGTCTTCCTGTGACCCCAAATATATATATATCACATACCACAGATTATTTGTTTAGAATAACTGTATGCTCATTAGCAAGGAACCATAACCCTCACTGGCAACTTGATTACTAAACAAATCTATAAACTTACAGATTTGCTCTTATATGAAACAGATTTCTACCAACATCATGAAAACATTCATTAACCATTTGATGTTGTCTGTACACTTTCCATTCATTACAAAAAAATCAGATCACCACGTAAACATTACACAAGTCATGTAGTGTTCCAGCAGTACAGAGGTGCCCCTTACCTTGCCCTTGGCATGTGGGATGCCGAGGGGTATTCCCTGCACCCCTCCCAGTAGGGCAGCGAGGGCGTAGCTGTAGCCAGAGATGGCTTCAGGCGAGGACTTGAGGTGGGTCATGCGACTGATGCAGCGGTCAATGAGCATGGTCATCTGAGAGGGCAGTGCGATGGCGATACACCGCAGACACCAGGCTCCAGCCAGTCGGGCGGCCGGAGCGGGGTGGAGCAGCACACTGACCACTGGCTCTAGGATACCTGGGGCAACAACAGTCATGTGACTATTGTGGATATTTGGGGCAATAACAGTCATGTGACTAGTGTGGATATATGGGGCAATAACAGTCATGTGACTATTGTGGATATCTGGGGCAACAACAGTCATGTGACTACTGTGTATATATGGGGCAACAACAGTCATGTGACTACTGTGTATATCTGGGGCAACAATACTCATGTGACTACTGTGTATACATGGGACAACAACAGTCATGTGACTACTGTGTATATCTGGGGCAACAAGTCATGTGACTACTGTGTATATCTGGGCCAACAACAGTCATGTGGCTACATTGTCATAGGGTGTGTCTTGACCATTAGCTATAGGATACGTGGAGAAAGAACAGTCAGATGAGCAAGAAGAACTGTTATGTTTTTTAAGATAAGCTACCATGCTTGTAGATTGGTCCCTAAGAGGGAGATTGTGGTCTCACCTGTGGAGGGTTCTGTGACGAGGGAAGAGGCTGAGGTGCCGAGGGTTTGTATAAGACACCCCAACTCATGCAGGGCACACACTAGAATGTGCTGTGTCAACGTGAAGTCGACTGTCTGGGTCTTCTCACTCTCCACTATAGACTCTACAAACACACAAACACATCACTCTCCACTATAGACTCTACAAACACATCACTCTCCACTATAGACTCTACAAACACACAGACACATCACTCTCCACTATAGACTCTACAAACACACAGACACATCACTCTCCACTATAGACTCTACAAACACACAGACACATCACTCTCCACTATAGACTCTACAAACACACAGACACATCACTCTCCACTATAGACTCTACAGACACACAGACACATCACTCTCCACTATAGACTCTACAAACACACAGACACATCACTCTCCACTATAGACTCTACAGACACACAGACACATCACTCTCCACTATAGCCTCTACAAACACAGACACATCACTCTCCACTATAGACTCTACAAACACACAGACACATCACTCTCCACTATAGACTCTACATACAAACACACAGACACATCACTCTCCACTATAGACTCTACAAACACACAGACACATCACTCTCCACTATAGACTCTACAGACACAAAGACACATCACTCTCCACTATAGACTCTACAAACACACAGACACATCACTCTCCACTATAGACTCTACAGACACACAGACACATCACTCTCCACTATAGCCTCTACAAACACAGACACATCACTCTCCACTATAGACTCTACAAACACACAGACACATCACTCTCCACTATAGACTCTACAAACACACAGACACATCACTCTCCACTATAGACTCTACAAACACACAGACACATCACTCTCCACTATAGACTCTACAAACACACAGACACATCACTCTCCACTATACTCTACAAACACAGACACATCACTCTCCACTATAGACTCTACAAACACACAGACACATCACTCTCCACTATAGACTCTACAAACACAGACACATCACTCTCCACTATATACTCTACAAACACACATGCACATCACTTTCCACTATAGACTCTACAGACACACAGACACATCACTCTCCACTATAGACTCTACAAACACACAGACACATCACTCTCCACTATAGACTCTACAAACACACAGACACATCCCTCTCCACTATAGACTCTACAGACACACAGACACATCACTCTCCACTATAGACTCTACAGACACACAGACACATCACTCTCCACTATAGACTCTACAGACACACAGACACATCACTCTCCACTATAGACTCTACAAACACACAGACACATCACTCTCCACTATACTCTACAAACACACAGACACATCACTCTCCACTATAGACTCTACAAACACACAGACATATCACTCTCCACTATAGACTCTACAAACACACAGACACATCACTCTCCACTATAGACTCTACAAACATAGACACATCACTCCCCACTATAGACTCTACAAACACAGACACATCACTCTCCATTATAGACTCTACAAACATAGACACATCACTCTCCACTATAGACTTTACAAACACAGACACATCACTCTCCATTATAGACTCTACAGACACAGACACATCACTCTCCACTATAGACTCTACAAACACACAGATACATCACTCTCCATTATAGACTCTACAAACACAGACACATCACTCTCCACTATAGATTCTACAAACACACAGACACATCTCTCCACTATAGACTCTACAAACACAGACACATCACTCTCCATTATAGACTCTACAGACACACAGACAACATCAGTCACTGAACCTACAACCATAATGATAATAACAATAATAAATAGGCAACTTCTATTGCGTCTAAATCATTAAAAATCAAGCTCAGTCTGCATCAATGCAAAAAGGTTAAATTAATCGATTTCAGAGTCAATAAACAAATCCAGTTGTCATCAGATTGATTGATACGCCAGGGGGCTATGGTGGATAGGCAAGGTTGTAAAGGTATGTATTTAAATGACAGGCGGAATTTAGCAATATTTTCTACTATTTTCACAACAGAAGGAAGCATATTCCAAAGAGTTGGTGCACCCACAGCAAAAGCCCTAGTCCCAATACTAACAATGACTTTAGGGACAAAAATAAATCTTAACTAGATAAAAACTTTTCACAAATCCCCGAAATATTATTTTTGATTATTCTTTGAAATAATTCTTAATGACAGAGGTCGGACTACCACATAGTTCCTGACAAAAACTGATGAGGATGATGTGCTGAGAACACACAGTCTGCGTCTTTGTAAAAGCATGTAACTGGCATAATCACAATTTCATTGAACATTTTAAAGCAAACAAAGACACAAACCATTTCAATTCTAAACAACACAATGCATGTATTATAAACAGAAGAGTGGCTGTTTGTAAGTGCATTTCTTTCTATGTGTCCTTGTATCCTCATTAGTCTTACACATGTCACTAACTTATATTTGCTAATGTATAGTCGTTTAATTTCGTCATGCTGTTGGGTTTGGAGCTATCACCTCAAAAGGGCTGTAGTGGAAGTTTCAACAGTATAATTTGTTTTATTCTATATACCCGTAAACAAACATGTGCTAATGTTTAGTGGATTAATTCCTTCACAATGTTGGTTATGGGGCTATCATCTCAAAAGAAGACGTTTTCAACAATAAAATTCCATTTATTCTATGTAACTACAAACAAGTGAAGATAAAAAAATTCACTGGATGTATGCAGCAATTCTGAATTCAGAAAAAGAGGACTACGGCAGCGACAACTTGACTCACCGAGAATGTTCATCTCATTGACGATGATGCGACAGACCTCTCTCGCTGCAGTCATCTGTGCCGTTTCCCCCAGAATTCCACCAAACAACATGCGCATGATGAACAGCACGCACTTCCTTGCATAGACTGCGTCAACGTGCGATGGAGCGGCTCGCGGATTGGCCACCAGGTGGAGTACGTGATGGACGAATGCGGGCAGGTTGTGTTCCAGCCAGACTCCACCCATGCTCTTTCCAAACTCCACATATGCCTGCGTGGAGAAACAGCAGATGCAGATGTTACTGCTGCGTTGTGGTAATGACCGTACAGTAACAACAAAGGGACTTCTGTTGTCTACTCTTTACGGTGGCATAGATGTGTTCCACGTGCATATTTGTCGGTGTAATGTCCGACGTGGCTATCATGCCGTGGTAACTGTGGATCCGGAGTAAGAGGTGTAGACTTCTCCTGCTCAGTGGATCATAGTAGTGCACTTGGTGTGGGTGCGTCAGGGGTTTATATACAGGGGCGGGTTATTTGCGAGCAGTGATGTGTGCAAGGGGCAGTTGGTAGATGAGGTGCAGTGCTGCCGCCTGGTGACTACCACAGTATCATAGTTTCATTGTCTCTTTTATCAAACTTTACTTGTTCCTTTCCACATATGTTCCTTTCCAAAGCTGCTTTCAGCCGGACCAGTCACACTGATATATAAACACTTACCTTTACCGCTCGTGTTTCTGGGTAATATTTTAGTGGATTTCTGATATAATTGTGCAGGTGCTTGTAGTAATTGTTGTTTAATTGGCAAACATTCTTCCTGTAGGAAGATGCTGAAAGGGACACCAGCCATATATCAACTAGCCTCATTTCATTAGAGCAAGTCATGAGAAAGAACACATTATATTCTACAACAATGTTTCAAGCCAGCAACACAAAGCTGGTAAAACAACAACAGTGTCTTCATTGTCTTGTTAAATGTGAATTTCCATTGTAAACAAACAATTTTAAAGTACTCACATAAATACAGTCAGGTCAGTGGTTCGTCCATTTTTACTATTAAGTGCTATTATTAAGATTGCTGTTATTGATATGTAATTACCACAACTGCAGTGCAATTACCGTTACATAACAGTCATTATACACACTACAGTGCACTACAGCAAGTTTTACTACTATCATGTTTAGAATGAAACTGATTTTAAATGGAATAATTGCGCCATCAAAGTTTTGTGCAACATTTATTCATGCAACGTGAATGTGATAGCATCAGGTGTGTACGATGTTCGAATGCATGGATATGTGGCAGTGTCTAAATACCAAAACTGTGTTTATGTTTGCACTGATGCTTCATGCATATTTCTTGCAGATCTTACGGATATTTTCTCACGATCTCACAGACATCCTAGGTCGACACACACGAACCACACTTACATGAGTGATGCCGACTCGTATCTCGCGGTTGACACTCCCCCCTCCTTTGATCATCTCCCCGGCTGCTGAACTCTTCAGGAAGCCAGTGCCTCCCTTGAGGAAGCCTGTCGCGAGGATGTTCAACACGTCGTCCAGCTTCCACTGCTTGCTCTTGGAGCCTACAAGACACGCTTCACTGAACACAGGATCCGGCAACATGGCTGCATCTTTCGTGAACTTACCACAATAAAAGTCATGCACAGTTACTGTATTGATATTTATTTGACTGTCTAGTGTTTTACTTTTTTAGACTACTGTATTAGCAAGAACTGGTGTATAGTTTGTGATGGTTTGCGACCCACTGACAGTGTACACAATGGTTCCACTGCGAAAGCTCCTATGGCATAATTTGTAGTTTTCATTTACTTACAGTCACAAATTGGACCTTGTTAATGTGTTGTAAAACAGTAGATCATAATATGGTTTGTAGTTAAATTCTTTTGAAAGCATGCAAAATACTTCAACATTTAAACGTGTTATTGCACTTTGTAACATCATAATGCATTTATTGAATACCTACTTATTACAAGACTTTACTTATTTTTATTTCTTAACGCTTTTGCATTTTATACGTATATTTCTTGGTAATGCGAAATACAAATATTTCTATAAATATATATTAGAAACAGGAAAATTTTGCATACATCTGAAGCTATGAGAGTAACACACAAAACTGTTCTAAATTATTGCACTGATGAAAACTCTTCACAATCTACTTCCGTATTCATATAGCACAGCCACATGTTCCCTAAGACATGTGGTCAACTTGCCCCAGTGTACCCTACCTTGTGGGGCCATCGGAGACTGAGTAGTGGCCAGCAGATGACCAAGAAGTTTGGCGATCTCGCATCTCGCATCGTAATTGGACCCATCTAGGGCACGGTAGCACAGTGACGCAACATTGTCAACTTCCGACATCGACATGAACGGAGCCTGTGTCACCAGCTCATGCATGCACTAAAAATAAATAAATAAATATAAATAAGAAATGAATATAATTATTACACACTTACATTCACATGCCTGTTAAGAAGTACTATGGTTTGAATTTGGTTTCTACCCTGGTAACTTGGAAATCCATTGACTACCAAAACATTCTGGCTTTAGTAAATACAGGATAACTGTAACTCTTGTCTTTAGTTTACCTGTACCAGATGAATAAACGCAACACCTGTTAAATCTGTTAAATGTTGTTCTCACAATACATACATTTTATGTTCATGATAATATTATTATCTTCTTATGAATGTATTGTATAAATCATATGTATACCAAACAGATTGCTCATTCATAAATAAGCCGCATTATAATTCCATACCAATATATTTTTGTGCATGAAAATGAAAGAAGTTGATAACACCTCGTGATGGCGAACAGAATATTTAGATGTATATAAAAACAGAGGAGGTTGGTAGAAGATCAAAATTAATATGACCAGAGTGTTAATAGAGACAATTAATTGTGTCTGTGTGTAGGTACCAGCCAATAAGTGCTGGTTCCAAAACAACCCCACTGTAAGCTAACTAAACACTACACTACTGAAAACAACAATTATCTATTAAAAGGACAACGATGCACAGTAACAGGGGAAATACACAAGAGACAGAGCCAACACACTGACATGGCGGACAAAATAAACAGACCGTGGAATAAAGCACAGCTTTATGCAGAAACCCGTCCACCCGTCATTTGGACAGGTAAACTTGTTTTGGACGGGTAGAAATATGGGTAGACGGGTAAAAAAATGAAGGAGAAAAAAGTTCTTCCAAAATCATAGATATTGTCAGTTATGCCTTAGAAATAAGTGTAAATGGTGTCACATATGTGTTTGTTTTTTGAGGTCAAAAAGCACATTTAAAGTTTTAAACTGGCTTAACAGTTGACATCCATGTGTCCACCAAAATGTGACTGGCAAAAATTTGATCCTACATAAAGCCCTGGAATAGAGGGGATTAGACAAGTCCAGACACAACAAAGTACTGCAGTAGGGTATGTAACAACGGGGTGGTGTGACAGGGTAAGATGAACCCAACACATACCTTGGCCGAGGCACACCTGACGGTCATCACGCGGTCAGTGAGGCAGCCTCTGGCCGCCTTATAGATGTCCTTGTAGCAGCTGGCTCCTGCTGACCCGAGTCCAGCCACGACCTTCTGTAGTGTGAGCATGATCTCACAGCGGCCCTGCGACTGCAACCACGGATGTAAACACTGTAGTTACATCTCAGGCAAGATACTTCTTATATGGCTCCCCATTAAAATCATTGTTTTAGGGTGTTTCACTGTATCAAATCTTTTTTTAAACCATAACAAATTTATAAAATCATAAATTTAAAAAAAATTATAATAGGCTAGACAAACAATCGCTACTATTAAATAAAACTAACATGGTTGTCTTTAAAAAGTAAATAAATAAGGAAAAAAATTACAATACACAATTGATTAAAATCGTAACAATGAACTTGCTATAATAATAAAAAAATTATTACAATTATCCGGGTATGCGAGTGTCAAAACCATTGTTAAAAAATGAGTCTTCGGTGCCATTTTAAACTGGCTGACTATCATCCAAAATACTAGATCTTGTAACATGATACAAAAGTCTGCCTAATAGAGTCCTTAAGTATATGCTCTTTGTTGTTGTGAAACACGCCCTTCTGAAGCGTTTGTCAATTTTATTTTGAACATATTCATCCTGCTAGCATTTACACAATATGTAGATAATATGTTCTGTACAATAGTTATCTGATTAAAACAAATGTTTTACAAGTAGGCTTACATGTACTGGAGTGACATTATCACGAGACCGACTCCATGAGATAAACTCATCACTAGTTCTTACATGAAGCATATGTAGCTCAACTGTTCTGTCATTATACGGACCTTCAACGTTTCTCCATTGTTCAATCTTCACTAATATGTTTGGTGTATCACTTAAACTGTCTGATTTGTATTAATAATGCTGTTGATTTGACTTGGCGTCTGTGATGTCTTAAGAGTAAATCGAGGGTTTACATGAGGTAAAACACTCACAGAGATAAGACACCTGTTTAGAAAAAGATCCAGGTCTAATCTCTCTTCAGCATAAAATAAGTTCTAAAACTAATATATGAGGTGTTGTCACACCATTCTGACGGATGTGCTGGTTGTCAGTTATACCCACCTCGGCATTTCTGAGTGCCTTGATAAGCAAGGAGATCGTCTCCTCGTAAGATCGCCCCACCATGCGACCAAGTTTCTCGTACATTCCCCCGATGCAGCAGATGGCAGCACTGCAAACAAATGTCTTATGAAATTGCCATCGATGTACCACTAGAAATGACTGCTGTATTTCTGACAGAAATATCAAGTTGCAACACACGCTGACTGGCAAGACTAAAGTTAATAAACATCACTGAAGATCTAATTTCTGTTCTTATCCATTTGCTTAATTAAACAATTAACATAAATAATTTTTACTTGATGTGAAATTGTGTGGCATTCTCAATGATTTGTATTGACCATTAAAATGTTCAAACTTCAAAGTAGTAAGAATAACTCAGAATTGCAATCATCAAGCAGTCAGAACTAGACAAAACACTGCAATCATCACACGTTATGCAATCAATAGCACGAGTCTAATACAGATATTATGAAAAGGTCAAATGGTTTCGTTTATTCCACGGATTATGTGTAAGCCTTATGTGGCATACTGTCATTTTAAGGAAGGAGCTGTTGGCTCAATAATCAATGCCAGACTTGTCATTAGAACACAGTCTCTTGGATATAAGGTTCATGAGGCCAATATTTTATAAGTTTTAGTAAAAAGCCTATCAAAACATTATTTTATTCATTTTCATTCACTGAACACGACAGTAGTAATGAAGAATACCAAAAAAATTGCAAGTTTACTTCAAATGGCACTGCAGAAATTAAGATATGTAGTTAATGATGGGCACATGCGATTTCGGAAAGGTACATCTCTTCTGTGATTAGAAAAAAATATTACACATTCATTACATGTACTGAAGTGTCATTATCACGAGACTGACTCCACGAGATAAACTAACCATTAATTCTTACATAAAGCAGGAATTTCTATAAGGGGTATTCAAAACCATTTTATTCTGCCTCACAACTCTTGTTTTATTACCACCATGCAGTGTTTTGCCACCAGCACTGATGAGTCGTGTCCCCATCTAGTAATAAGACAAAGTCATTTGACAACTGAGGTCCTTTGATCCTACAGGGTCGTCTGCTTCCCAGAATCATCAATTATTCAAGGCAGAAAACAGACAACTGTAAGTAAGTGCCACACTAGTTGGCTTAGTGTCACCTGACATGTCACTTACATGTCACTTACATGTCACTTACAGTAATCACCCCAGTCTGACTGCTGTACAACACACATTTAAGTAACATATCTTCAAGTTCTAAACAGATATATATATATATATATATATATATATATATATATATATATATATATATATATATATATATATATATATATTTATATATATATATATGACTAATTAAATCACATAATTATGTTACCTAAATGATTAGCCACAATACATGTAATTATATACTTCACTCCATTCACTTATTTCAGTGGTTACTGCTTGAATTTGATTTGTTGAGTCAAATCTTAGCTAATTTGTACGTTTATAAAATCCATCATTAAATATTGGTGAAATTGTCAGATGTAAAAAAAATTATGTTATTAAATTTCTGCAAAATTTAGAAAATGGTCTGGCATATTTCACATAACAAAAAAGTCACACTTTCATAAATTACTCATTCTCACAAAAGTCAAATATTTTGATGTGTATTTTTGACCATGCACTTAAAAAATCAACAACCAACATCCATATTCATACTAAAATCTTAAAATCAACAAATGTGACGGATGATGGACCAAATCAATAGTGTACAGAGTTAATTTCCACCGGTTGACGTATGGCTCTGACCAGACACAGCCTCCCTGTGAATCATGGCGGTTGTCAGGAAATTCACCGAGCCATTCATTTCGCCACAATGCTGTTCTCCCATGAGGAAAAACACACTTTACTTATTTAGGCTGACCCGTTACATGCCCAGGCACAGCCGGCAGTCAGGCTGGTTGTCTGGCACCTGTTGTAGGTTCCAGACGCTCGAACCTGACCTAGGTTTCAGGGATTGGGGTTTAGGGCTCACGGAGTGAAGTGATCTGTTGCAGACAGATGGTGTGGTGGGCTAGCGGGCGGGCACTACACACACTGCCTCCACATACCAAGCTGTTTCAGACAGCCACTGACATAGACTGTATAGTGTAGAGTGTACACAGACCCACTGGATGTGGACCCACCCACAGTTGCCTTGTCTGGGTAATGTGTATGCAAGACACAGACGTTACACTTCCTGACCTGATTGTGAAAACACTTCCTGATCCAATGCAGAACTTCTGCTGGCACGTACAGTGCCACAGTGTAGCAAAAACAACTGAACCTCACTTCACATTCCTGTTGCTAATACAGCAACCTGGGACTACTGCTAATTATTTACAATTAAAATATAGGAAATTAGTCTGGCTAATAGCGTCACCTTGCCATTCAGGTCACTTTTTACCAGTTCAAATGGTGATGCCATTGGTGAGAACTGAGAACTCCCGTCACGTACAACTGTGCATTTACAGTTACAATTTTGACAATAATGAAATACTGCTTCGTAAACTACATCAGTCTATATTAGTAGTTCCATACACTGAAACACTAAATTTGGTTTTTAAATGGAGATAATGAAGAAAGTTTACACTAATGAAAATAAATTTAAGTAATGTGAAATAGGTAATACAATTTTGTATGTCTCGTTTAGTGGTATCTATCACAATACTGTTAAATTCTGTTAACTCATACAACATATTTAAAAATTACACTGCACAAAAATTAAACAAATTTCACACAAAACAAGTAACGAAAACTATCACACAACTTTAGAAATATGTATATGAAATATACGAATCAACACAATTTTAATTTATCCACATCAGGTTGTTTGTGGATGACATCTGAGTGATTTAAACATGTGGTAATACCTGCTCAAACCTGCTATCAGGATTTTTACAAACAAATAATATAAATTTTAATTGATGCACATCCGTTTGTTATGAATTATTCAACCATGTTTTCATCATGATTCAGGAGGACTGGCCTCACCAAGGACTACAGAGGCACTGTGTGGCACTGACAGAATATCAACAACAACCACAATGGAAATAGCATTTAACGGCACAGTTTAAACGAGGACAAACAGAACCACAAAAACAATCGCACTTACAGTCTGGTCGGCAGATAACTTGGTGAGTCATCTCGATTTCTGATGACGTCGTTGCATTTATTGATTGTATCAAACAGCATAAACGTGTCGCCGACGCAGAATATTGTGGCGAGACATCGGGCAAGTATTTTTCTCGTCGGCGGACCAGGATTCTCTGTGATTTGATTGGTCAACTGCTTGATGAGTTTCTGTTGACTCTCTTTGATGTCTGACTGCAAATGTGAGGAATCAAACATCAGACATGTGAGCTGTTAGAAGGATTAAATGCATATTAACAATTTAACAATAATAATTAATTAATTCAATAACTTCTTTCATACCTAAATCTTCAGAAATCACGCTTAAAGGCCAATAAAACCAGCACAAGATTTCTTCCATTAATGACCATTGGTCAATTAGTTGACCATTATTGTCATTGGTTTTTCAGAGTTGTCTTTCTCTAGAATTAGTGTGTCCATTACAAGTTACACATTTACCCCTTGTGTGGGATCTTTTATTTCCCCTCATATAGACACCTGATAGAACGGATCACCAGCTTTCAGTGTCTCTTCCGGAAAAACACAGGCAATGTGCGGTGAACAAAATTGCCTAAGTTTAGAGACGGCAGCAGATGGGATTGAACCACTGTCCCATCGATTAATAGTCCAGTTAAATTTTATCTTGAAGGCAATAAGCATTACAGACATGTGAGAGATCTTAGGAGGAGACTGTGACAAATATAACGTTTAAATGATGGTGAAATTGTTTTATATTTCCAAATGATAGTGACTTAATGGGACTGAATTTCAAACAACCAAGAAGGCTTGAATGGACAGAAGAACTAATTTCTTGGTTGTTATAATTCTCATATACAACCTGCATAGTTTCTTGAGACGTAATTATGTATGAGAACTAAGAAAGCCTTAGTTCTAATCTTAGTTCAAACTCTAGGAACAAAATACAGATCAGAACTAGATGTTTGCTACATTAACCAATTCCTTTTGAGGACATGCACTGGCATGCAAAATGACTTTACAAACAAAAACATAAAAACAAAAAATTACACAAAAATACAGAAGTACCTAAACTCAGTGACTGTCGACCTTCACATAACAAAATTCCCATTTTATTTATTTACCAACTCTTCTAGTGTGCAAGCAAGTAAACAAACAATGATTAAAACTAAATCAATCAATTCTCCCACTAGTCTCATTGACAGCAATCAATTGGCCACACAACAATTTTCCGTCTCGCCAGTTTAATAAGATATGAACCGATAACGACCATAAATTAAACTGATTGCTGATTAAGGTAAGGTGACTTTCAATAGATAATTAAGTTTTCCAAGTCTCCAAGAGTTATTTTAATCATTGATCTCACGACCTTAATATCACTTACCACCCTGTAGATATGATTGCACATTACAAATTGAGAGCAATGGTACATAAATCAGTTCACAATATAATTTCTTTTAGAGAAAAGTAAGAAAACTACAATGTCACTTTAATAGTTTTAAGGTTTTTTTCAGGTGTCTGCCAAGTTAGGTTTTTGGTGAATATTTGTTCTTGGTTGCTACCATGAGATATTAACAACTGACCAAAAAGTTTATTGCACGATATCTTTTTCTGTTTTCACTAGATACTCACTTATGTACATAATTTAAATACAATGTAATGTCTGGCATCCAATCTCCACACTGGGGCAAAAATAGCAACAGAAGGCAATGTTGAGTTCTTATGTGACTAAATGCCACAACACTGATTATAGTCAATTTTAAAGGTAAAAATGTAAGTTGTTTTATATAGCGCAGTATCCTGTCAAGACTTAGGACTGCTCAAAGCACTTTACCCTCTATTGCCCAGCAGACATCTTTATTCAAACACCACCTTAACTTCTCTGGGAGGCATTAAGCCAAACTGAAATTAATGCGGAATGGCTATTCGTACACAAATATCCACTACTGTCTACAGCCAGGTATTCATTCACACAGCAGGATGACCTGGAGCAACATAGAATGAATGACCTTTCCCAGGACTTGACATGGCAGCTGCACAGAGCTCAAAACAGGGTTATCACTATTAAGGGTCCAACACTCTAGCTACTGCACCACTCCACCCAACAAGACAGACATAAATCATATGTGTACCTTTCAATAAGCCAATAGATTCCTTATGCACATTCCCCCTGGGTTTTTGATCATGCTCAACCTTGCAAACGCAAACATTCACATGCACTGTTCTCCAGCAAGCAGACAACATAATGTCCACTGGTTCCAGACAGCTTGGCTAATTGTAGCACAGGTCTTTGTCAGTGACACAGTGATTGTCATCAACCTCACACAGTGCCGCTGTGTGATGGTTGACGAACAGCTCACATAAGACCAGGAGACATGTCATCAAAGCTGTGCCGTCAACTCACACAGAAATGGAAGTCACCATCAAGTGTCAGCCTCCGTGTGTGCATGTGTAATCTTCTTCTTATGCATTGGCCCCTGAAGTCTCCATGGCATCAATTGGTCTGTGTCATGTGTCATTATATTGAGCAGTCATCTCCAGTTACAGGATTACAGCGACCATGTGCTCCTTTTTGAGATCTATATAATTATATTATATATATATATATATATATATATATATATATATATATATATATAATCTTCAGTTTTAATTTTCTATTTCTACCAGGTTCTTCTGTTTACCAATCCATTTCTCCTCACTCACTACATCCTATCCAGGTGTTTATATATTCAGATCCTTCTTAACAAGGTAAGCTCTTACATGCAGTATCCAGTTCTCAGGACTTCTCGAAGCCTTTACACTTTACTCTCTGGCAGGCCTGTTCATTCAAACACCTTCTCACTTACAAAGCCTCCACTGCACTCACTGTGTGACCCTGTCCAGTCCCTGACATCTACCTAAGGGCACCTGCATCATACAGCGTTCAAAATTACTGCCTGGTGTTGAAGACTCATTTTGACCTTTTTAATATTCAGTTGTGCTGAGACTGATAAACAAATGAGTCCTACACAAGGTCACCATTTCAATTGACCGTGCACATAAAAATGCATTCAATTCAAAAACATCAACAGGCGCCATTTTAATTATGCTGATTGTTCAACCACGTTATATTCCGTCATGCCACCTTACTGCGGTAACAGCTGACTGCTTTGTCTGAGCCAGTGTGTCTGCATTGGCGCTGCCGTCTGGGCGAACATGTTGGACAGTCGAGTCTAGCGAGACACACTAATTAATGTACATATCAATGAGAACTTGTTTTTACCTGTTTTTGTCTGTTTTGTGTATGCGAATTTTGTAATGAAATTGATTTTATCCTTTGCACATGATTATTTTATCCTTTTTACACACATGAGTAATGGTCTGAAAACAGTGCAAACTAAGCATGTTACTGGGTGAAAATAAACTTATCAATCATCTCAAAAATAGAAAAGCTAAAGTTCTACATTTTTATAAACGGTATCTATATGAATTGAGATTCTGTAATGTGATGTTAATAAATTATCTTCATTTTTATATAAATGGATCTAGAACACATAAATTGCAGGGTTACTCAGTTGGTAGTTCATAGGTCCAATGGCCCCACAAATTTATTTCTAGCTACTTGTTATTTTTAACTGTCAAATTTAACTACAGTAACAATAACCAATAATGTTGTCAATGAACTGTTATTACCCTTTTAATTCTAACTAATTGTATAAGTAATAATACAAACAAGTAAATAATGTAGGTTTTATATGTGATCTATTTAGATAACTTATTCTAGATATTATTATAATGTTATTGTTGTTGTTGGTTGTTGGTTTTATTTCAAATCTAGCCTGTTTTTGTCAACATAAGCACAGTAACAACATTATCCATGTTCTGTAAATATCTACATGTAGGTCAAGGACAGAATTATGGATGGGAGGCAAATTTGAGTTAAGTGCTCAAGGAATGTTTCCAAGTACCTAATCCCATTACCAGAACACACTAGCAACAGTACAGTGTACATAATGTACAACACCCACAACCAACCCCATTCCACCTGGCAGCTAGAGACAGACAAATGACATGCCACTACTGGCCTACTGTTTACAGCTTTTGCTCAAGCCATCTCTAATGCAAAGTACATGAAATTACAACCACTGGATCAATGATTCTACTTCCTCTGAGAGCTCACTGTCTGCCGTATGCCATGAACGCCCTGACTCCTACGTGAACGCACGCATGTGCCATATCGTGGTCACGCACACGTGCATTCATGAGTCTACGGTAACACACTCGTGAGCACTGTGCACTTACAACAAGTACGTGAAGTATAACCTCCGATTGTCCTCCACATGCAAGCAAGTACATGTTTCATCATGTTTATCCTACAAATGCGAACTGTAATCCTAAGTCAGATAACTCAGATTTTACTTTCAGCCTCTGTCCTCATGTGTTCATATTGCTGAAAATAAAATACTCCCAGCATTAATTCCCATGGATCATTCAGCCAGCAGAAAGCTTTATACTTTACTATCGCGCCCCTAAGTAAGGTCAGTTTCTTTGTCAATGTATACAGTAGCTATTTTAATTTCAATTAATTATCTTGCTTCATGTCCATGATGTCTACAATCACCAACTTCATCCCCATTACACACTGACTCTCACTGTCACCTCAGTGAGGTAATGCACCATTACGCACCAACAATCTTTCACATTTTCATAATTTCCAAAGATGTGCCTGTGTCAAATTCACTTTTCCTTCTACTGAATCTGTATTAGACTCGAACATGAAACACTAATGAGTGATACCATGCTGGTGGTATTGTTGACAGGTATGAATCAATCATGTGAGCTGCTATTATTCAATTTGGAAGATTGGATACCAGTTAACGAGATTGCCACCTGAAGTCACAAGCTGCTGATGGCAATTAGAGATACACCTCCCTGACCTGCATGGTCCATCTGTCAGTTACCCCAACATATATTTACATAGTATGCCATTTTTTAAACTACATAATATGTTAATTTACTTCAGGTTTACTTGGCGACCACCGGGCCAGAGGTACAGACAGTTTCCCAAGTAGACATTTGCCCAAAGGAAAAAAAATTCCATAAAGTCTAATAAATTAAATCTAATAAATACATTTGGATTAGATGAGGGTTTAGTTTAGGGTCAGGATTACATTTATGGACTTTTTGTCACTGACTCACTGAGCAACTGGCTACTTGTTTATTTGACCATCAGTCCTTCACCCATTTGACTGGGCCATGCCCACTTTTGGCTTTAGAATTTTCTTAATAATGTATTATGCCACTACACAGCAAACTAATCATGTCTAACTAATCATGAACTTGCTAGAAAATAATTAAAAAAAAATTGCAAGTCTATGTAGGCTGGATATGGTCTTATATTATAAATAAACTGATATTCCACAGATAAAAACATAAGGGATTGTTTGAAAGATTGAGAGTACAGTGTTTTTAAATTATCATTCACTATGACCACTGACCAGTATAACATTCCCACAAATACAGTAAACAAAACAGACACATTTTTCTTCAAGCTTCTTTGAATACCAAAATAAAAAATGATCTATAATTTGATATGTATTTATATACATATATATTTCACACTAAAAATAATTATTTCCTAGAGTTCTACAGGCAGTTTCATTTACCACAACATAGCAAACATACATCACCATAATCTCCCCCATTTTTTTCTAATCACAGTTTACCTGGAGCATTAAACTGTACAATGAAACAAGATCAAATAAACAAAAAAACTCCTACAACTGCTTTGGAATGTGAACAACTGGGGGCGACAGACCTACAGAATATACAAAAAACATCCAGGGGATCAATATCACGCAATCTCAAAGCCACTGGATTAGTCTTACATCAAATAACATCGGTTTCACCTAGCGGGCTACATCACTCTTTGAGATCATCCCTAATCATCCGTGAACAAGAATGGTGATGGTGGTAAATTACATTTCAGTCTGGCAACTGATAATAAAGATGTTCCTGGCCACACCCATCGCCATGTTGACAGCAGGGCTCACAGGACTCCCTGGCAGCCGCAGCGATCAGTCCCTCGTGCCCACTCTTTCCCTCCCTTCCTCCCCACATCAATCTCGTTGTCAAATCACAGTCAATATCATTGATTAATATAAATTTGACACAGGAAAAATATTCCCTGCAGCTTTCCTTCTACAAATCACACCGTTAAGGCATTATGAATGGACATTTTCAAATGTCTACACGTACTCAAGTACTGGTACACACCCGGTGGGAGTTTAACCATTTACCTTTCCTCAGAATGTAAATCAACCATTGTTGTTGGATATATGTTTCTTTTATCTGAATTTTTATTCATTTGCCGAAAAAGCGCTAACAATTCACTGATGGTTTGTTTAATACTCCAAATTCAAAAATAACAAATCAACATCAGATCATTTGTTCTGTATGTGAACACAAGACAAACAAACAATCTGTTTGTTCTGTATGTGAACACAAGACAAACAAACAATCTGTTTGTTCTGTATGTGAACACAAGACAAACAAACAACCTGTTTGTTCTGTATGTGAACACAAGACAAACAAACAATCTGTTTGTTCTGTATGTGAACACAAGACAAAGAAACAACCTGTTTGTTCTGTATGTGAACACAAGACAAACAAACAACCTGTTTGTTCTGTATGTGAACACAAGACAAACAAACAACCTGTTTGTTCTGTATGTGAACACAAGACAAACAAACAACCTGTTTGTTCTGTATGTGAACACAACAAACAAACAACCTGTTTGTTCTGTATGTGTAACACAATACAAACAAACAGATCTGTTTGTTCTGTACTTGTGAACACAAGACAAACATTTTTTTGTTGTGTCACAACAAACAAACAGGTTGTTCTGTATTGTGTATCACAATACAAACAAACAACCTGTTTGTTTGTATGTGAACACAAACAAACAAACAACCTGTTTGTTCTGTATGTGAATCACAAGACAAACAAACAACCTGTTTGTTCTGTCTTGTGAATCACAAGACAAGAAACAACCTGTGTTGTTTCTTGTTTGTGTTACACAAGACAAACAAACACCTGTTTGTTCTGTATGTGAACACAAGACAAACAAACAACCTGTTTGTTCTTTGTCAACAACAACGGTTTGTGAACACAAGACAAACAAACAACCTGTTTGTTCTGTATGTGAAAACACAAGACAAACAAACAACCTGTTTGTTCTGTATGTGAACACAAGACAAACAAACAACCTGTTTGTTCTGTATGTGAACACAAGACAAACAAACAACCTGCTTGTTCTGTATGTGAACACAAGACAAACAAACAACCTGTTTGTTCTGTATGTGAAAACACAAGACAAAGAAACAACCTGTTTGTTCTGTATGTGAAAACACAAGACAAACAAACAACCTGCTTGTTATGTATGTGAACACAAGACAAACAAACAACCTGTTTGTTCTGTATGTGAACACAAGACAAACAAACAATCTGTTTGTTCTGTATGTGAGCACAAGACAAACAAACAATCTGTTTGTTCTGTATGTGAACACAAGACAAACAAACAATCTGGTTGTTCTGTATGTGAACACAAGACAAACAAACAACCTGCTTGTTCTGTATGTGAACACAAGACAAACAAACAATCTGTTTGTTCTGTATGTGAACATAGACAAACAAACAATGACATGTTTTGAGTTTTACCAAAATGTCAAATTCAAATATACTGTTTCTATGTATTCTGCACATGCACATGTAAAACTAGACTGCCTCTGTTATAACAACAAATAAAACAAATACAGTAACGACTCTGAACATGCACGAGATGACATCATAATTATATAAAAGTTATTAAAATAAATAATTAAAATTAAATAATCCAATTTGTTTGGTTTATTTCAGTTGCTACACAGTTTATATCCACAAGGAGGAGTCTATTAACATAACCCTAACACAATGCTCTGTTCTTCCTGCACTGCTGTAAAACTACTTAATATAGATCATCTATGCTATATCCAGTCTTTCCAAGTCATTAATCATCTGTTGAGGAAATGTGGCACCGGCATGTGGCATGGCATATTTTTAAACGTTGTAAAATTTTTTATAAGGCAACCTATTAATATTATTCTAATGTTTAAACACATTACTTAGTAGCTAATGGCAATTCAAAATATATTTATTTACGTGTTTACACGCATACAGAGCATAGCAGAAAATACTGAATAAGAAGCACAGCACCAAGTGACTCAAGTCGCCCTCCGTTGACACATGCGATAGTCTGCACTGACCCATTCCTTTACACCGGAACCACCTGATACAACAGCCACGCCGACTACAAACCTTCTGAAAATCAATTATTAATCACTGGCTACATAACGATTGAATATTGTTGTTTAACTGCACCACTACACCCACTCTCTCAGTCCAATCCACGAGGGACCGCCCAGCTGGAATGTGGGAAGGAAATAAACGACCATTGAAAATAACAACCTTCGATGACATCGCTGCATCATCAATCCAAATTAACTCAGTAAACAGGCTGGGTTTCAGGGAAAACAGCGTAATTCGTAGCAGAAGAACACCTGAATAAGGTCGACAAAATGGCACCCACGCTCCTGTTCTGGGTCGTCTGGTGTAATAGTCAGTACGACTGGAAGTTTCTTGCGTAACATTGGAAAGTTGCCAGCGGGCAGATATAGTGGTTATACGCAGTGCTGACCTATTAATTAATTAAATTAATTAAGTCATTTTCAGTCATTCAAAGTGTTTTGTATTAATAAAATGTGGAGCCATATATATATATCTATGGTAACTGGTTAATTTATTTGGGGAATCGATATGATGTTAAACATAATTTTCTACATTAAAGCAATATTTATAAATATAAAAAACTATATTAGATTCAATATAGAAAGCAAAACTGAAGGCTTGCAGCAATTACATCAACACCCTAAATCTAAACTAGTTCTACAGGTGTACACTCTTTGGTTAAACTAGTTCTACAGGTGTACACTCTTTGGTTAAACTAGTTCTACAGGTGTACACTCTTTGGTTAAACTAGTTCTACAGGTGTACACTCTTTGGTTAAATTACAATATGTTACAATCGGTCAGAATAGCATAATTGTTAAACAAAAATGTATGTAAATATTTGATTTTATACTGAACATTTATTTATGGAAAAATTTAATATTTTCCTGGACTGCTTTGAGTTTCTCTATGATAGGTAATAATTTATGGATTGCTAGGCATCACTGTAAGTTCATATAACACCCTTAGAATATTTTTTTTATAAACTCAACATTTTAAATAGAATAACACCTTTGTTTTTCAGATATTTAGCTATTTAAAGCGTATCCACACAGAATGTACCAAAACATCACCACACAGAACATAAACCTCTACGACTGTTATAATTCACATGTTCATGTTTTCATTTAACATGACCCAAACATTTTACCAACTTGAAACGGCAGACATGCAAAATATGGCTCTAAAACATCCATTCTTATGTTATAAAACCACTGTCAGACAAGTCGAATAACCTCAGACTAACCATGACACAGCCTTGCTGTTTACAGAAACCTGGCCACATACCTTTTGGGCAGCCACTAGAACCTTGTCAAGAAATCGGAGCCATTCAAAGATGAAGACTGGCTTCTTCGAGTCGGAGATCTTTGACAATGCCTCCTCATTCAGAAGCAGACTGTGCGCTAGCTCCATGCTGGCCGGGTCAATCTGAAACAGCGAGGGACACCCAGTCATCCTCTGCCTAGATGCAAGACTCGTATAATATATCAACCAGATTAGTCACTAGAATAATAGCGGTCACTGCGTAGTCAGGCTTAGCAAAACCATATGAAACTGGATTCAAAAAAATTATTTTTTATAAGTACTGCCTTCTTCACGAGGCATATTATTGAAAACAATATAAAAATGTTGTCAGTTCAGACGTAATTCATATAATAAAAAGCTGAGTTTCAATTCCATGAGTGTCAAATAAATTATGTCTCACGAAATAAACTGAGTTTGGAGTCTGGTTCCTGGGACACACTTGTATATTCAAGGAACCAACCCAACTAAACAATAATTGTTATCAATGACAAATAACATGGCACACAACACAAGACTCTTCAAAGTACAAATAAATACATCCAATATACACGCTGTGGTTATATTTACCAAGAGTGTTGAATAATCCGTCTCATTCTTACACTGCCGGCTAAACTTAGCCCTAATCTTGTCGACGCGATTTTTCACGCTCGTCACCCCACTGTCATAGTCTATCCATAACCGCTTCAAATTCCCTTTTATCTTCACACCGTACACAGATGTCATCGCCTCGACTTTATGTGAACTGTCGATCGCTGCCGTCCAAAATGACGGCTCTCTGAAAAATCCTGCCACCGACGTCATTCGAATTCAACGTGTGAGTCGTCAGCCTTTCCGTTGCATCACCGGCTGCTGCTGTGTTACTGACTGGGCCTGGCAGAGATCACTGCTAAAATACAAAGTCATTCTCCTGGCAGACAGTGGGTGACGCACCACCAACAAAATCAATATCTGTGCTGGGTCTGTGTGGAGCGATGCACAAGACGACCATATGTGATTAGTAATGCTGACACACCGAATACGTACCTAATGCTACCAACACGGAGAAGACTGCTAAAAGATATTATATGCTCCGAAGTCTCTGAATACTGAACACACAGAGCTACTAATACAAATGCCAACACTCGAGTGACTAACCGCAAGTTCACAGACTGTACCGCTGTCGTCTGATGAAGCATACCAGGCGGTGTTAAGACATTTACAGATGGTCATTGCGTAATACAGCTGTGATTTAAGACAAGATCCATTGTTAAATTGATGCTCATAACAGCTTAAAATTAATTGCTGTCACTTGTCAAATGTATTCACTCACTATCCAGTGTAGAAATTAGAATAATGCTATGTAGTAATAACCCTCACAATACATGAAAGATGGAGTGTTATAGTTCAGCATATTACATATGACTGACATTGCAAATAAAACAGTTCTCAGTTTTTTATTACAGTAATTACAATCAGAATAGCACAATGTTGTTCTAAGTGTTGTTCTTTCCTGCAAAAGTACTGGAGTGTGCTAGTACTACTTAAAATCGTGGTCTTAAATTATGAAAATAAAAAATAATTGGTCAGGGCTTTTCAGTGGCTATGACTCTCACTCTCACTCTCTTTCACTGTGCTGTGTACAAGATCAGGCAAGTGTATGTACCTGGTATTGCTAATTGGTTTCCTGCATGTCAGTGTTCTAAAACGGCCTGTTCTATTGGCTGTCTGCTGAAAGATCAGATGTGGAGCATCTGGGCCGATACAAATATAGCCATCAGAAATGCCTATTATTATCATGCACATTTTCTGTGATATTTCTGTATACCTGGTACACTCTATTGGTAATCATGTAATTCATACATTACGTTTTGTTCTTAAAACAAACCTTTGCCCAATTTTATTATTCTTGTTAGTTGGTGTTACTTATATGATACTATTGTTATTATTATTATTATATTTTAAAGCACTTTCAGCAATCCTGAGTATTTGAATACAGTGCTATATATGAGAAGTTAACTTTTTACTGTAAGTGAAACCGGTTTCTAGCATTTAATGAGAAGTGCATTCTCACGACTGACATGTTGGTGGTTTCCAAACAAGCATAACCATTATATATGTACCAGGATGTCACCATTCACTGTCAATTTCCATACACTGGGATTTGGGGGGCTTTCCGAAAAAAGACAAACCCCTATGGGTAATATTGGGTATAACTCTGAATGACTGTGAAAATGGATGAATGGCTTGCAAACGGTTATGCAGAGAGACTGGACTGATAAGGAGACTCTTCACTCCAGTATCATCTATCTGTTGTAGACATCATGTGACCATGTGACAAGCACCATGACAATGTCTCCATGGAGAGATCCGAGAGGATATATTTTGGACTGACTAAAATTGTAATGATTATAATAATTATAATATGTTTGTCTGTGTGTCTGTGTGTGTGTGTGTGTTTGTGTATGTATGAGCTTAATATATATTCTTTTTAATGGTGTGAAGTCCTAACTAATTTTTGTTATATACAACTCATTTGTTAGAACATGTCACATATGTATGTGTGAGTAATATATAAAACTGTATAATATATACATTTGTATATATATAATTTTATATATGGTGCATTATACACATACGTACATATGTGATGTATAATTATGTTATACACATACGTGACGTGTTTTAATGAAATGAGTCATGTCAAAATTTTTAAAAATTGAGTTAGTCACACCATTAGGAAGAATATTTTGACTTAGCTCATACATCTATATTGATGTTAATCTGAGGATTTCACCTATTTTTAATATGCCTCATTGATTTCTGCCTGGAAGGTGACCATCAGTTATCCGATCATTGTTATTACTTGCTTATTGAGTACTAACTACTTGATTTATTTATCTAGACTTATCTAGATTCTGCATCAAATGACTGCTAGGAAGGTTAGTTGATATTTGCTTTATAGTATTTGTGCATTCCATAGCTCTTATTTGTGTATGTGTATATTATACATATACATACATACATACATACATACATACATACATACACATACAAAATACATACATACATACATACATACATATACATACATACATACATACATACATACATACATACATACATACATACATACATACATACATACATACATACATACATACATACATATATATATATATATATATTGTATATATATATATATATATATATATATATATATATATATATATATATTATATACTACAAATATTATAAAGCAAATATCAACTAAATATCAACTGTTCGTAAACAAAATCATATCTTCTGTTGTTTGGTTTCACCGTTGTGAAATTTCAACTCACTATCGAACGTCTCCTCCCTCATCACACCTTGTCATGAATAGTGATCCGACATCCTTCCCAAACCCATTTTTCATTTCTTCCATCAGTTGCTTCCTTGCTATCCCAAAGTATCCCTTATCCCCACCCCCTCATTCCAACACTCTTCCTGTGCGCCTGTGCCCAATCCACTCTCTTCTTTTGTCAATGCATATAGTAATTTATGACTATCACCATTATTAAATCACAATTTGACACACAATGCAAGTGAACAGATACATAAAACTATGCATGAATGAGTTTGTAAAATTACAGTATATCGGGTAATGACATTTACAATGTACAAAGAAAAATCTTAACTGATTTAAAATCACCACTGTGATGTTTCTCTGTTTAATTACACTGTAGTATATCACTAGAGGAATACTATTCTACCTATTATCTTAATTATAGTACTTATTTATATATTTAATTTGTCATATCAATTCTGTCTTAACAATTGTATCTGGAATTCTGGATCATCAATCTTTATTACTGGCATTTTAATGTGTAACTGAAGATAAATTTCAATTTTTAATGTAATGCTTAAAACGAACATTAAGTCTTGAACCTAGCTTACTTATTAGTATACCTTGTAGTCAATTACACGTCCTCCAATGACATCCATGTCAATAAAATAAACAGAATTTATTTCTTCACGATACAGTGATTACATGCATGTAAACCAAATCAAGACAAGCCACAATAATGTAAAAAAAGAGGGAAGAACATTATAATAACGTTACATTCCCTAACATATCTCATTACAAATTGAAAACAAAAACACATGCAGGTGTAGAACAGTGTCAGGGACCGATGTGCAGATTTCTGATTACTGCAGCAGTCTGACAATATAATTTGATCTGCATCGGCCCAAACACATCTTTATGGTCAGCTTGGATATTATAATTACCAATAAAACATACTCGTCTTGCTCGTTCAAATCTCATCTGACTAACGTCATGGCTTCCTGTTGCATGCCTCTTTTAAAGTACATAAACTGCCATCATTCAGTACATAAATGAAATGATGCTTGAATAAAATACTGTGCACTCTCCATGTGCACATCAAACGGCATGTCAGATCCGTCCTTTCACTGCTTAGTTCCTTGCAGATGTTCCCCTACGAAAGACCACTGTACTGATTTGTAAATAACAGTAGTATCAATTTTATTGCACAAAATATAAATCCCCTTGAAGTTAAAACCCTGAGTTGCATTTACTTAAACAACCGCAATCAGATCAAGTCAGCATGAAGGCACACTCCCTACCATTGTAGATCTGATCTGCCACTAAACCAACAGAAACCAAGTTATTTCTTGAGCTGTTTGAGAACCAAGATTGGCAGGAAACTACATTATTTCCTGAGCTGCTAAAACAAATGGTTCCTAGTAAAAAACAGCTTAATTTCCATAACTGCTCAAGATTTAAATACAAATTTTATTACAACTACACGGGGAAGGATCAGAGTTAGTGTCACTGATCCTTCAACTTAAAATGTGTTGCCTTTTATATTATAATATTTAATCTGGGTTAAACCTAAGGTGGCCTGTACCGAAGGCTTAGCTGCAGCTAAGTACGCTAGGCCTCATCAGACATCAGTCCATCCTCTGGCAGCCAAACATTCTAGGCCAAGGCGTCTTGGCCTTGGGTTGGGCGAAGCCTGGCAGAATCAGAAAGTGAGAAACATGGCAATCCCAATGTCATGGTTTGACGGCTTTTGGCTTTGACACATCTTAATTTTGAATGAAAGTGTATGTCTTTATAACGACCATACATTTACGGAATCCATATAAACGACTCCATTCTCTCCCCAAGCCCGGCCAGCCTGTCCCCACCCCACAAATAGCCACAACACCACTGCATCGGAATGACTGACAGCCGCATCCCAACTCAGTTATTTGGGAATTGTGGAAGCGGAGAACACAACATATGGCGTTCACTATCCAATTTAATCGCACACGAGAACTCACCCTTTGGAGACGTAAATACAAAAGCTGCTACTGGTCCATGTTAGTAAACAAATTAAGTTAATTACATATTCCTACGGCTACGTTTCATTCCAAACATTCACGACACTTGCCAAAATGGAGATTGTAAACTGCGCAGCCGGCTTTGCGCATCCGGTGGAGTAACGTCAGATTTTATTTTGATAATTATATTTACCGTTTAGGATATGTTTATGCATCCAGTGTATTATGGCGAATAGCAACGACGAAGATGACTACATGTCCGATGCCATATTGGCAGCATGGTAAAGCACATTGTACTGCAAACTAACGATAAACAAGAAAACGAGATGTTATCGTGTCGCGCTGGTATTATCGCCCGCAAAACCACAAAATTTCTAATAAAAATGGCAACATTAAATATACACTTGCCTAATGACTTAAATAAACAGTACCAGCAAAACAAGTAAATGTCGTATACGAAGACGTCATCTGTATTCATTATTTTGAAATAGATTTGTTAATTATTTATTACATTCACTGATTTATAATTTTAGCAGATGACACAATCCACCATCACCAATATTGGCAACAGTCGGTGACAATGGCAACATACAAATGGTAGAAAAAAAAACAGACCGCGAGCACCTACTTGTGGATATAGTGTACAGGCTCTCCTTTTGGGAAGAGCAGTGTCGTGCACAAACAGCAGGCATTTAAATATTTATACAAACTGCATGGACATACAATAACGAAGGCAGGAGCCGGACATTTTGGCCCACAATGGGCCGAACCATCCATTGCTTTGGGAACTTTGACATGTTTGTGTTCACAAGCACAAAACTCATCATGGGCCAAAACATTCGGGACCTACAAATGATACAAGAAAGTATTAAGGTCTAACAAGTATAACTCATTGGTCCCTTCAGTCTGGTGTCAATGCCAGAGGAAGTAAAAGACCCCATGCATGCAGGGAGATGGAAATAATCAGTTGTGAACTATCTTAGCTGGGATATAATTTATCATACTGAAAAACTTGTCTTGGAATGTGCTGGCTTTGTGGAATCCCATGCCACCCAAAGATGTGACTGCTCCTGATGAGAGCAGCATGTTGGGTAGGCACTATAAGCAGTCAGCTAGTAGAGTCGTAGACACTGCCTCACATTCAATGAACTGGCAGCTGAAGCAGCCCTGGTCTTAGCCACCATCTCCCAGTCCTCTGCCGATACACGCAAGATTCTTTTGGGTTAGAGAGATGCTAACATCATATGTGTTTTTAAGAACATTTTAAGAAACAAAAATTAGCAATATCAACATCAGACCTACAAATATAATCACGAAGCTCTAGTCACTATGCAGCCAGTGCAGTAGTTTTTTCTCTGCAACCCGAGCAATTCAAATACGTGTATAGAATGTGTTCCCAGTTTGCCATCACAGGTTATCAAAATGAAAACTCCACAGCATTTCAAACAACCAGAACCAATCACCTTAATTCCTTATGAAACAAACATACAAACTATATGTTATCAAATTGCATGCATACCACAATTCCAAAGACTCCTGCAGCAATTCAACATGAGGTTCTTTTGAGTACACTGCCTAAGATACACAGTTAAATAAACTTGTTTATTGTAGTTAGTATTTTATTTTTGGGGTAAAACAGTTTCTGTTGAGGTATTATGGTTGATTATTCTCAACATTTTGAAGTACTTAAGGTTTAAAAGCGGGATTTTGTTTCAGTAATGACACGCGGCCTGGCCTTATGTCAGACAAAGTTGTTAGAGAAATGAAGGTTGCGGCCAGGCACAAAGAACTGTGCAAGAAAAACAGGATAAAACCTGTGAAGGTTCTTGAAAAAGAAAAGCGAGAAGAAGGACTAAACACTACCCTTGATGCTGGGAACAAAGGCTTTGCCATGCTCCAGAAAATGGGCTTCAAACCAGGAATGTCACTTGGCAAACAAGGTATTTCTTGACGACAGTGGAATACATTCATGTCATGTTTTATCAGAATTTGGTTGTATTACAAACACTAAAAAGAAATGTTCTCAAAATATTACTATAATATTTATATACTACCGGTACTTCAGTAATGTTATTGACTTATTGTGATTGTTCATTGTTTTAATTAACCTAACCTCTATATGGCTACTTGTGGTAGAATATATGAATTTTCCTTAAAATTACAATACAAAATATACACAACTGATACATTTGAGGATAATTACAACTGTTAGGTTAAACAATATCTGTTTACAGTGTAATGTACAAATATATGGAATATATCGTTCATGGCTCCAAGATTTGGTTATTTTGTAAGAAATTTAACAAACTGTTCCAAAATAAGGGAACATCTTACACAAATTTTACAAATACCTAGGTATATTACAGCTGAAATTAATTAAAACATTATTGTTATCCGTGACACGTGTTGTGTTCGCAGGTACAGGGCGACTAGAGCCAGTACCTATACAGGTGAAGACAGGTCGAGGGGGCTTAGGACGGGAGGTTTTCCAGAAACGAAAGAATGAAGAGAGACTAGTCATGCGTGCCCACATGGCACAGAAACGTGCGAGGCATGAGGAGAGACACAGACAGGACTTTCGCAAACGGTTCAGTGAGAAAATGGGTGACAAACAGGTGGAGCAAGACTTGCTGAAGAGTCAGAAAGTTTGCGGGGAACTTGATGCCCAAAAGGTGTGTTTCTTGTGGTGACAGTGTTGATTTTTCAGTGTGAGTCAATACCTGGGCTCTGCGATTGAGTTAGCATTCATGGAGAAATTCACACCAACTGCTCAGTAGATTGTGTACTGCTTGTTTTGTTTGCTTGGATCAATTGTACAAAACATGGCCACCGTTGCAAATAATTATTAAAAGTTATGCAATCTTCATTGAACATCTGGCATGAATACTACGTGAAACTGTTGTATGTGCGTGCATGCGTGCGTGCATGCATGTATGTCCATGTGTGTGTGTGTGTGTGTATAGAGTACAGTCTGTCAGATCATTTTTAACTCAGGATTTAGTTACATGGTTTCTGTTCAAACTATAAAGATAAACACATGCCCGTTTTCTCATGGATTTCTCTTCCAATGGATGAGCAATTTTGTTAGTTATAATTTGTTCTTCACTTGAATAAAAAAACTGCGTTTTTAATTCCACGTTCACAGATAACCATAATATTCTATAGTATAAACCAAGGGAAAATTACTTGACACTTACGGTGTAAATCTTAAATATTATGTATCATCCAGACAAATCACTGCAACTGTTTAATCCATTTGGATTGTAATGTATTCATTACAAGTAGTTATTTATGTGTTGCTGTTAATAGTATTACTGAAAGATGTTGAACGTACACATCCATCAATGAATAAATGTACCATATGTTATATTGTAGGGTTTGACAGAACCGGTTCAAACGTTCTACTGGCCTCCATATCTGCTTCCTCAGAAGGAGAAAAGTGACAAAGAGGAGGAAGAAGAAGAAGAGGAAGAAGAAGAAGATGAAGAATCTGAGGAGGAGGTTGAAGAGCCAGACTGTCCCCAGCACACGGTTAGCTCAGGACAGTTTCCTATTTGATAGACCACTGTTTATTTGATTCATGATTCAACATGTCTTTATGTTGTGCTCACCATCATTGAATGATAGTGGGTGTATCTCATCTCTTATGGTGAATGTTAACATGTTGACATTGACTCATTCTCTCTGCAGACTGGCTTAATGTTGACGGACACAATAACACAATTATTGACAATTTATTTACTATCTTCATCAAAGGTAGTACTAACAGTTTGACCTATGTAATTGTGATGGAAGATAGGCACCTGCTGTTGTTAATTGCCTGGTAATTGCCAGCAGTAATTAGTTTTAGGGCTGCATGCACACCTCTTGAAAATAATCAAGATGTTTTTTTTATTTTGCATTTCTTATTAAATATAGTGATATATATATATATATATATATATTTGACTTTCCACCTTGTTAAGAGCATAATTATACTCAGGTAAATTAAAATTAATCTTTGTATATTAAAACATGAAATGTATTCAATACATTGAACCATCCATCAAGAAAATGCTCAGTTATGTACTGTTGTTTATTTGCAGACTTCAGAAATGCTGGAGATTCTAACCCAGTATCTGCGGAGCACCTACGTTTACTGCGTCTGGTGTGGGACCAGCTACAATGGTAAGATGTAGTTGATCAAATAACCAGTATTACTCATCAGTGTTTACATGTGTGAGTGGAGCATGACTGCATTATTATTTCATTATTGGCCTACAGAAATTATTATTGTGTACTTTATATTTTGTTTTATGTAATTATTTTGATTTTGACCCATCACATTTCAAGTTCACTGATGTTCAAATCTACAATTTTAACTACTGTGTGCCACTGTAAATTTTCTAGTAAAATGCTTATAAAATTTTGCTTAGCCACTATGCCATTGTGGATATGTTTACTTCTTTAATTATTCAAACCCAAACAAACAAAATGTAAGTGCAGATACAGTTGTATGTATAAAATGAAAGTATCAAAAGGTGATGATTAACAGCTCTGTGTAACTGTGTTAGTTGCAGGTAAACCAAACAAATAAAGAGCCCATATCAACATATATTGGACCATATACTTCAGTACCTGCATATTTGGTAATTGTAAAAACTATGATGTTACTGCAGTTAGTTACATGGTATTAAATTTGCAAATGAAATGTATTATGACGTGTAATTTATATATATATATATTGTGTAAATTTCAGACACATTTAAATTGTCTACCAGAAAAGCTTGTGATCATTAGAACACATGCACCCTGTGATTACATACACATTTCCCCCCTAAACCGCAAATATGTCTATTTTACAATCAATGCAAACTGTATTGTTATCAGATGAAGAAGACCTGACAACAAACTGCCCGGGTCCTACGTCTGATGCCCACGACTGAGTTCATGTCTGCAATATGTGGTACAGCTACAACGTGGTTCCATCTAAAGACCTGGTCAACTATTGTCTCCTCCATCACATCTTCGAAGTAGACTTAACTTTCTACTTTATAGGCAGTTTAGGCACTATTATCTAAGGTTCAGACTTCAGCTGATGTTTAGTATGTAAACATGGTCCTGAAAGTACATTACATCGCCATTTTGCCAACTGTCCTGGATTTTCAGGGAGTCTCCTGGGTCTTTGTGAATTTCCCAGACTCCTGAAATTGAGGCAGATTTCACAAGAGACTTGGGTAAAATCTGGAATCTCCCAGAGTTCTGAAGTTGGCAGATACATTACAGCGGAGTGCTATTACAAGCAACAGTGACTGCATGGAATTGGAAATGGCATTGTACAGCAATGTTACTTGGCAACGTTAAACTTCGTTTTAAATTTTATCATAGCCAAAGTATTGTGACTGATATGTACATAAGTCATGGAAGGTGGTCGAGTTTATCTGTTTCCAGATTTTTTTTGGAGCCTTGCTGATCACCAGCAGTTCTTTAGCAGTCATGTAAATATGAAGTGTAAATAGAAAATGTTTATGCGAGTTGTTCATAAAATAAATTGTGTAATTTTATTAATTAACCTTATGACAGTAGGTGTTGTGTTGGTTGTTCATTTTACACATGTGAAGCTATTTACTTTTTGTATGTGGCACACAATGCTTTTAGCTTTACTATTTATTCAAGAAGATGCAGAAATATTAACATGATGGTCATCTACTAATTAATCTTACAAGTAGATAACATTGACAGGGTGCATAGATGGGCCCTAGGCAAAAGCATTCTGGCTGCAAGGTATATATAACATATAATTATATATATAACATATAATTATATATAACTGATGAGCAGGTAATTCTTCAGCAAAATATCACCTACAAATTGTACTCACTGCAGTTAACTGATTGTGCAAAACTTATCCTTTATTCCTTACAACAGTGGATCCTGCTAAATAATGTCACTTTACTTGCTGCACGATCTTTTCAACTTTTTCTTATATAATAAATCTGTATTTAAAATTACACCTCAGTGTAATATCTTAAATAATTTCCTATAAAACTCAAACAAATTCCAAAGGATGTTCCCATGTTCCTTTGACTAAACACAGATAGACATCTGCGCAACAATGTCCTGGATCTGGAGGTCAATCTTCTGTGACGATTGCAGACATGAAAGATCACATTTGACAACTCTGTCATCCAGCACATGGCCAGGCAGACAGATGTCTCTGTCTCTCCCCCGAACTGTGTCATTGTCTATAATGTCCAATAGTAATCTGGGGCTACATCGAGATAACCACCAGCTATTGTGTTAATGCTGCTACAATGATGCAATCATTTGAGTTCATACTTCTTTCGAGTCTTTTGCTAATTTTTTATCCAGTTCCGTTCCTTCCATCATAATTTTTGCCTGTAGCGCCTTCTTGAATTTCTTCTCATTCACTAGCTTCAAACCGTAGTTATATCGACAGACGAGCCTGAAACCACAAACAAAATGTTCATTATTCACAAAGTATATTTTTGAGAACTATTTGTCTTCACACACTAATTCTATCAGCCCGTAGAATTATACGTTCTGCTTTTATTTATGTTATAAGTTCAAGAAAGAGGTAGGTTATCTAATTTGTTACCTCCTTCAACATCATAAATATGTGTTATTAACACACCATTTCATGACCTAAAGACAGGTCAAATTTCATACTATTATCACACATTTTTATGCAATTCGAGATAACCAACAATATCAATAAAATTTTATATTTATGCTGAAGATTGAAATGTATACACAAACTTTTCATAATTAGTGGAGATGACATATATTTGAGCATTTAATAGACCGATTGCCAGTGATACTCAAAGAACACTTCTACAACCTACTTACCATACGGATGCTGTGACAGCGAGATAACCAGTGAATCCATAGTTGGCCGACCGTTTTGTATTACCTACAACATTTCCTCATATTTTAAAACTGAAACGTTCACGCCTTCAGGCTACCAAAATGTTTGTGATAGGTAACACTTTGTACCTGAACTCCTATACATTTTTCAGCTTCTAGTAGACTGCAAATTTGGCATTACCCCTGAAGTCAAGCTCCATCAGCCAGAGAATCTGCCGTTACATTAGCATGTACAGTGCAAATAGTTTAATTTACATTCAAAATATACTCAAACTAACTTTTGAGTGGGAATATGTTAACATTTTCTTCCAAGACAGTTTCCATCTCAGGTGGATAGACAATACACTTTAATTGATTTCTTATAATGTTACAGATATTCTGCAAATGCTCCAAGATCAGCTGAGGATGTTATCATTAACGGAGAATTTTTGTCACAACTAATAGCCTTTCAGAATACTTTGGGAAACTGCATCTGAAACTTTGTGTGTATGTAATGCTGCAGAATGTGCATTTTGCTAGTTTATGTACTGATGATGTTTCAAAATTGTGACACATGCAGCTTTGTTGTAAATTATTACTGATATTTATCATTCCATGGATTTCAGGTGTATAACTGATCATTAGAGCATAAGATTAATAAATTTTAGAGTGACGATGATGAAAATTCAGAAACACTGAATGTATTATTTTGGACTGGGCCTGAGAACACACACAGTGTCAGGCTCGAATTGTGAGAACCGTCCAAACAAACAATGACTTACTTGAATACAGAAACATTGCAATTCCAATGCCAAGTCCGCTGCCAACCCCTGTCAGGAAGGATGTGCGGAAACATGGTATCTCACTTGGTTTCTTTCCCAGCAACCACTCACCAAAAGTCTGAAAACAATAAATTGCAAAGCATGACACTAACACAACTGTCAGTCACAGGTATACTTGGTTTACAGTGTTGAGAGCCTGAGACTTAATGAAGAATGTGTGAAACTCAAGGGAGCACTGCTGACTACATCTGTCTCAGCATGACTAGACAGTACATATTGTGGTTATGTTATGATCTTATGAGGTTTCATTGGATGAACTAGTCAGTATTTTTCAGAACTTTTATGCCAAGCCAACCTTTCTGAGTATGTTGACATTGACGGTGGTCACTGCCAGGGTGCTTGTCGTCCTCAGTGGTTCTTTTACATTCCAAATTGAGACGGAACAGACATTAACATGATTGTCCAATTCACGAGGATAGTCTCCAATGTTAAGAGCCAGGTTTTTACACTAAATATAGTATGCTTGCCGTGACCAGGTATTGAACCCAGTGTGACGGTCTGGAACGTCAATTAGTCCAGAAGGTTGTTCTACTTGAGTTTTTCATCGGTTTATGCATAATGCGTATCACTGCGTATGACTCGTACATGTCAAAGGTTAGCGCAAAATTTTGATTTGCAGTTTACCAGTCTGGAATGTATATCCAATCCAGGTTGTCATTCCATCTCGTCTTGAGTGTTGTTTAAGGACTTCATACATGCATGTCAAAAGTTAACGTCTACATTGACCAGCTTAAACACTCTGACCCATGCATACTATAATTAAATTAAATTTATGTCAACGATTTATTGATGCGCTTCCTTTGTTGCAATTATTATTAATAAACAACAAAACCTCATAATTAGCGTTACTTGTAATTATTTATCAAAAGTTTTTTTCTTAGTATCATTGTCTCAGAGCGTCGTGCATCTTATGGCTTTGCTACACCAGTAAGTTTTCAGCGCTGTTTATAGCATGTACAGCGTTGAATACAAATTTTCCCTTTTTCACGACACACATAAATATATAGAGACTATCTCTGTCACTTTGGGATATAGGTAACTGCCTATTCCATACCTAACATATGACATATGAACTGCAGTCTCGATATTCTGGCACGGGGTCAAAGCCGATCGGCCATCTGATGTCACACCAGTCATATGCACATATGTAGAACGACATCCTGGACCTGGATATATGTTCCAGACTCATACGGGGATGCCAGTATGCCAGGTGGATGTGCTAACCACTATACTGGCTTCCCCGCGGCTAGCCTTGGCGACTTGTTGGGAGCCGGCCAACCGTCCGGCCCCTATGACGATCAGTCGCTAAGCCTAAACTAAAGCTGACATCCACAAACAATGCTTTGCTACAACATATACTATCTGCGCCTCTTATTATTATTATTATATTAATATGAGGACATGTGTGTAGTGTGTACCAAGATTCTGACTAGGATAACCAACACAGATCTGTCACAACTGTGCTGTTTGTGTGTAACAAACAGTGGCGCCGTCTTACGGTGCCTGATTAATCTGGGCTACAAGTTGACCTGTCTGCTGAACCCAAAATCCAACTTCTAACCATACTACTTCTACTACTACTGTAATTCGCAGAGGACACCGTCTGTACAAAATTCCACGTAAACTATTCACGCTTACCTTGCTTGTCATTGTACCAATCTGTTAATGGTGAACTCTTCAATTGTTACTTTTCACCTCTAAACCTGTCACTACCCTCACAAATCAACACGGCACTGTCGGTCACGTTGTTTAGCCGGATAACGAAAAGTATCTTTGTCATGTTGTTTGTTATTGGCTATCGTCATTAAATATTAGTAAGCTAGCCGTTGATTGGTTTTAGAAATTTTCATGGCGGCGCCCATTCGGATTCGGAAAGCAAACCTGGAGTTCTTATATCCATAATATAAATGTCATAATTTCAGTGTGATAAATTAATGACTTTATTAAGTCTGTTGTTGCGATAATTGTTTACAAGTTCACCCAGCATGCAGGTTAATATAAACTGTTTTTCTTCGTAATAGGGCTTGATGTTTCAGTTTTGTGAGCGATAATTGGGTATAGGTGTCAGCGTTATAATAAAGATATTATATTCGATGTTTTTTGTGTGCTGGCAGACTCAATTATTTTTAATAAAAAAAGTCCGTGCTAATTTGTACGACATAGCCAGAGATGGTTAGTTAATAAGGTATCTATTTTATGTACTATGGCTATGCTAATGTGATTATGCAACCAACAGGTGCCAATCAAACTGCCCTGGTTTATGCCTAACCCCCTGCATAGCACAACATCTAGACTAGTCTAGTCTCTAGAGTACTCTAGGCCTAGGCCACGTCTTAGAGGCTAGAGTAGACCTAGTCTAGGCGCTAGCCCCTGCTGCCACTGGCTCTATGTCGTGTATTTTTTTATAAGAGTTCTTGGTTTACAAAAAATATGCTGCTAACAAAACACTACTTACTATCACTGATGTCATCAAAATTTCCAATTGCAGGATTTTGATGGTCTATGAATGAAAAGTTACTTCCACCAAACATGTCTGAAGTAACATCAAGCAACATTATAGATACTGACTGTAGTTCGAGAGACCTTGCTGACTTGGTTAGCAGTGAGACAGTGTTGGCAGATAGACATTGTGTGCCTCTGTCTCACACAATACCCATCGTTGACATGAGAGAAAATACTGATGCAGATTCCAGCACCAAAACTCTAAGTGAACAAATGGAATGTATTGATTTACATCCAGATCCTATAGTGGAGGCACCTACCCCACATAACATTGATGACCTGGGCGTCAGTCAGATGGGTGATGACCCCAAACCAAATCCAGGTGTTACTTCTGTGTCAACGCCTCTCACACCTGGTACAAGTGGTGACCAGGCAGACAGATCTGATGCTCTCCGACATGCAGTGCTGGATGCAGTAGCGAAAAGTGACGCACATTTTCGACACCAGCAACGTGGTGAGCCTGATCTGACATTTGACGAAAAGTGGGAAATTGCAGCTGAACTGCTCGACAGGAAACCGGCGATCTTCCTGTCGCGATTCGGCAAGCACATCTCTAGTGAAAATGCTTGCATACTTTGAGCCTCTCAAACATGATTATGTTATCGATTTTCACCTGAAAGAAATCGAGAAACTACACAATGATAAAAAGAATCGGACTGTTGTTAGAAACCGGCGATATGAAGCTATGAAAAAGCTTGTGGAAGGAGGGGACTATTTCAGTGATGAAACAATGAAGCACAGAGACCCTTTGTTGTATGAGCAGATGGTGGGACAGTACTTGACCGAGGATGAGGTAGCAGCGTCAATTGATAAGAGTGATTTGACATTCTCGAGCATCCTCATGTCACACATTCAGATGCAGTATGATAATGTGCTGTACAACAGACAGAGAGATATAGAGGTGAGCCATTTCAGTTGCCAGTATACTGTATACCTGTACAACAGGCAGAGAGATATAGAGGTGAGCCATCTTCAGTTGCCAGTATACCTGTACAACAGGCAGAGAGATATAGAGGTGAGCCATTTCAGTTGCCAGTATACTGTATACCTGTACAACAGGCAGAGATATAGAGGTGAGCCACTTCAGTTGCCAGTATACTTGTTGCACTTTTGCATCTGTATATGTTGACCTTATCCATTCATCCACACAAAGTGTGTAATTCTCTGCTGTACATTTCCACCTGTTTCTTTGTAAAGAAAAGTAAGTTCTTATATAGTGCAGTATCCAGTCCTAGAGACTGCTCAAAGGGCCTTACATTTGTCTTCCCTGGCAGTGGCAGACATGTTCAATCAAACACCATCTCAACCTCTCTGGGATTGGGAAGCATCCAGCCATGCTGAAATTAATACATGAAGGTTGCTCGTAAAAATCTCCACCACTGTCTATAACCAGGTACTCATTGATACAGCTGAGTGAACTGAAGCAATGTAGAGAGAAAATACCTAGGCCAAGGATTAACACTGCAACACAGGAATGCCCGGGTTCAAACCTGGGTTCTCTTAGTTGAGAGTCCGAAGCTCTACACCTAAGCATTACACTCTAAAGGGGGTTTCTCTTGTCCAAGACTCTATTAAACTATTTGTGACCTTTGTACATTCATCAGCCAACTACTTTGGTCTGGTCTGGACTGCCGTTCATAATTTTTGGTGGTTGTCTTTCTCACAATGATATCATGTCGTTAAGGATCTCATTAGTTTGTCCACTGTTTACAGTACATAGTGAATTTCTTGGTGTTTCTTGGGTGTCTAATAAAATTAGTTGTAATGCTACATTCCAGGAGGGCCAGATGGAGGAGAGTGAAGATGACGACAGTGACTTGGATGAGGACTTTGGTGTCGGTCAGTTAACACATGACTAATTACTGCAGTCATCAGCAATTTCCTGTAAACAGTGATCAGATACACCAACTATTCTGCCTAGTCAAAGGCGTTTTATATATTAGAGTATGTTTGTATACAACATATGCTCATACAAATACATTACAGGAAGACCAGATACAAATTATATTTCTGTTGAACATCAGTATATAATTGCCTCAGTAATACAGCCACCTCACAATTAAGGTCACTCTGGAACAGTCATAAATGGTCTATGTAACAACAATCCTGCCATTAATATGGTCACCTCTCCATTCAGGTCACTTTGGTCCAGTCCCATACTGTGTCAGTTATCACTAACCATACATAGACAGCGATGTTAATTGCTTAGTAATGGATGTGCATGCTGTTATCTAAATTGGAGTTTCCTGACCTGTTGTATATAATACGGTAATCACTTGTAATATGTATTTGTAGTAGTTAGTGATCATGGTCAAATAAATGTCATACATTCATTCATTCTCATACTCTGTCTGTGGTTGTTGCTGGAACATCTGTTTTCTCTCATAATATTGAATTTTGGGTTATTTCTGCCACTGTCAAAATTCACGGTTATCAAAGCCAGTGATTGCAAGTCACACTTTAGCTTTTATATGTCACACTAACACAGGAAATATTGGGTGAAATTACTCCGAATTTGTGTAGCTTTTACAAGTTTGTCTTCACACACAGCAGGTAGGAAACCACAGACAACTGAGAAAGAAGATTTATCGGAGGCTGAGAGACTGATGCTTAGAGACGAGTTCTTGGAAACAATGAAGTTAAGATTCATCAATGGTGAAGACAGAGATTTCAACTACAGGTTTGACTTCTTATGCTCAAGTTTATCCTAGCAATCTAAACAACAGTTACTCTAGCAGAACATAAATTCATGTACCAGTACCAAATGTTCCTATTATTGCTCAAAGAGGAGCAATTGCGCATGTAGAATATTCACTTTTATCTGCTACCAAGTTTCATATCAGACTTTTTTTGTTAAAATTTTGCAGATAATGTTCTTGTTATCTCTCAAAAATGGCAAACATTCAACCAGAAAACTAGTTCTAGACATGACATGTTTTCTGGCTTGTATTATTTATCCTGGTGCATCACAAATCTGATAGGTTTGCTGAAAATTATTAAGTGCCACAATATACACATTCCTACATACATCAAACCAAATTCCTTTGGTGTACCAGGAAACTGCATTCATCCTATTTGACGGCTATACATTTGTCATTTCATGTTAGAACACAAACAATGATGTACTTTATAATGATATTTTCCATTTGATGAAAAGCAGTACTAAAAGAGAACATCGTTGAATTCCACACAAAAATTTGTTTTAAGTCATTCATAAGTACTGCACTTAAATCTTTCGTAATTTCTATGTATAATATTATTGTATATTGCTTTGACTTTTTGTCTGTACTTATCACATAGAAATAAATACATTATGATATTACTTGCTGCGTATGTGAAATTCATTTGGCATATATGCAAATTTAGGGTAACACAGTGTTATTTTGCTTTGCTCAGGAATGTGTTTTCTTCTTGCAGTGACGTTGACAACAGTGTGGAGTATGACCCACTTGACATCAGAGGTCACGATGAAGAGGAGAAATACTTTGACGAGGATGACACAGAATCTACAGAACCCGAACCGCCATGTGCAGATGTACAAATGCAGGACTGACTGGCACATTTGTTCACATACGGAACTGTTGCAAAGCTGCAAAGTTATCACATAATATGCTGTAATAAATAAAATGTCCCAATGCGTGTTTTTTTTAAAGTCTATTCATGTTCAGTGATAAACAATTTTTTTTTTGAGTTTGTATTTTTTTTAAGAATGTGTCTAATTATATGGTTGAATAAATGTGTTTTAAACAAAATAATATGTCCATTTTCTGTCAAAAGATTGATACTGTAATTAAGACTTTTATTTGCAAAACATCTGGATCAATATCAGGTAATTGATCTGGTTTCCCTGCTGCCTCAGGCCACATCATTGTATGTCATCTTCCGAGTAGGATGTTATTGGTGCATCTACTTGTTGTTTTAATCACTTTATTATGCTTTACATTTTTTTAGAAAAGTCTACTGCTTGGCCATTGGCTGCATTGAAAGGTTGTGAAGCGTTCCTCTCTTTGACTTCACCGATCACATCCCATACCAACCAGGACCATAAGTTCTTGTAACTAACTTGTCCATTGCTTAGTTGTGTTTCCACATTACATATTGCCACCTTAGTCTTAGTCCTGTGCTCAGTTGACAGCGAGAACCTAGATGTCACAATAACAATAAAACAAGTCTTCATGTACAGTATGTAAAGTGAACAACAAACACTAACTGTAATTTGGTATAAATTTAATTTCAAATTCTTTGTCACAGTACACAGGGGGAATGCACTAACACAGGCAACATCTTGAGGTTCTCACAATTACCCAGAACCTTTAATTATTCCATTCACCTTTATATTTAACATTCCCTTGTGCCTTGATGCCACGGGAAAACATGGCTACCATAAATAATCATATTTGCTAATGTAATGCAATTCTACTGTGACTGATAAACATCTTGATTATCACATACCCAAAAAACAGAACAAACAAGTCTGGATGCCTTAAACGGTTCTTATGGATGATCATATAAATTTGCTCTCAAACCACGGATAGCATTATGTATGGGGCAGAGTAAATAAGTTGCTACATTGGGGTGTCATCTATTGCAGATGATGGTGTGATGTACTTTAAACCGATATAAAACAATGCATGTTTGGATACTGCAAATTTACGAGACCACCCAATAACAACCAGCGACAGAAGAACGAGAACAATAAACTGTGAAAACATTTCAGGCATGGTTGTTGTGCACCTGTGCCTTGCGTAGATGTCACATGATTCTGACATCCTTCTATACACACCTGGCTACAACTGTAGCCACTGGAAAAACGACAAACATACAGTCTATCTAGCAAACTAAAACTCACCAAAAAACAATCACGAAGCAATGCCACAAACATTACACCATCATAAGCTATGAACAAGGAACAATGTATTTGATCTAACTGGCTAACTATGAAAGAGTAAGTGATAGGAAGCCCGACTTATAATTAATTAGTTTTGTACAATACAAAGCCTTGCATTACATTAGTGATATTAATATTTGTTATGGATTGGTTCTACTGCCGACTTATGTAGTTCAAATGTAGATTAAGCAAGTGTTATGAAAACTAGTCATACCTATTTTCTCCCAACATGAAACTGCTACATCTAGAGATTAAACGATGAATATCATTATTTCGGAAAACATAATTATGACGCCTGGTGATATATCTATAAAATAAACTACATATTTCCTACAAAGCATGCAAACTATGATGTTCTAATGAAACAATTTATACAACATAGTTGGGTAATAATTGTTAGTTTGATGTAAATTGGAACAATGACTCACTCCATATGCACCACACTAACAGAGATGACAATTTACACCCCAACCTTTTCACCCTTTATCTGTGTTTTCTGAAATTTTACCAGCCTAGCAGATTTTTGTTTTGTGCGTTGTGAAAGTGTGTTCTTGCATGTTTTGTATTATATTATATAGCACATGACCATCATTTCCCAAGCAACATGACAACCTCCTTTTGAGGAAGACTGTTATGCAACGTTTAGATGTCTGTTTTGAAACCAGTACATTTTACACAAATGTTGCTTCAAAGCTAAAATAGCCATCCTTGTGAATGCTATTTGTTGGTACACTGAACAACAGTAAAATGCATCAACACACAACTGGTAGTTTCAAACAATCAAATTAGAGGTCATATACAGTAAAATAGTGGGGGATTTTGAGCACCTACAACAACTAACAAACAGAAACCTAGAAATGACTTAGACATACATTACACTATTAGAAAGGTGACCTTATTCAGAGTTCATTTTTGAAATATAAATTCACACACTGTAAACAGTATGACTGAAACTTTACAGGTTTACAAATGGATTGATTTTTCAGTGCTGCCACATTGTTGCCATTGGCATTGTTCTGTAGTTTGGTATTGGATGTTGCATGGATGGAATGTTTATTCGATGAGCTTTTTCGCCTTGAAGAAGCGTCGCAGGTAGAGAACTTGCCAGGTGGCAAGGCCAATAAGACAACACATCGAGAAGATGCTGAAGTAAAGCACACGCGAGTGGGTCGACTCTGAAAGCAAAACAGTCACCATTCAGAGATTGTATTAGATAACGTGATTTTTATACACTCATTGGTTCAGTCGCAAAACAAGCCCTACTAGCAATATTGCCAAAGTGGACACAATGCCACTGATGTACATACATTTACATGCTTCCTGTTACAAATAATTACACCAGCCAATTCAAGTGAATAATTAGACTGCCTGAGCCCTTTTATCTAATTTTGACATCACAATGTTTACTGCAAATGAATTGTGGGTCATTATTTAATATGCAATCTTAAAAAAGGGAAACAAAAGGCACTTTTTATATAGTTTGTTGGCTTTGAAATGAGAGGCTCCACTATATATATATATATATATATATATATATATATATATATTAAGCAAACTCACTGTAATTACATTTTTGCATTGCACAAACACTCAATATAATGGCATTAACCTAATGACTACAATATCTAAACTGAACACAAAGAACAAAGCTTTGTGAAAGTTGAAACTGACCATTTGTGTCTCTCATATCCTCTTCTCTGGATCGCATATAGGCGAAGTCATTGACTATGGACTGTGACAAGTCTTCCAGCTTCTTCAACTCAATCTCGAGTGGCTTCAATTTCTCAGCCTTTGCAAGCTGCAAAACAACATCAATGCAATACAGTTACCACAGTTATTAACCTGTAGAGATCCGAGGTGAGAATTGACAAAAATACAATTGACAAAGAATGTATGATCAGGTGAAGTAAATTATTAAAAGGACATCCTTTTTTTTTATTTGTATTAATTTAATTATTGAAAACATTTAAATGTTTTTAAACTATAACTCTGTTGACAACATACAGCTTGCCAAATTATGTCTGTAACAATGACCACAATTTGGAAGATATGACTCATCAATCAAGACCAAGTGGTAAACAAAACAAACTTTATTGACAATACTGGAACAGGAACAGACTGAGTTCCTTTAATTTGATTTTATAACATCCCTGAAAGACAATCTAAACGATTAATGTGAATGAATTTTAACTTGCTCTTTAGCATGCATTCTTTACTATGTCTATCTCAAAGTGATTAAATTGAACACTGACCAAACAAATGCAATGAACAAAATATAATGAGATATATTATTTGTATAAAATACTGCACATAAAAACCAATACCATGACCCCTTTACATTACCACTCAGTGTACAAAGAAGACTACACGGTAGCTTAGGAACAGTCATCATTACATAAGGAACTCCATTGAATGAAGAGGTTGACAACTTGACGTTACATAATCATGCCCAGCTGATAGAGCATGCTTGTTAATACCAAAGTCCAGCATGTAGTAACCAAGAATCATTGATTTAAGACATAACATTAAAGGTCACAAAGCTAACATTTACACTAAAACTTTGCACAAAACACACACAAGCAATGGAAGAGTAAATCTTTATGTAAAATTATACACCTGAATTTATTACTTTGATAAATGTCACCCATATGCAAATGAGATCATGTGTAAAGACAGTGGGTGTCTAGATAGGGGGTATATAAGCAACAAACAACAGCAAAACAATTGCCCGGATGAGCCTCGGTGGTCCGGGGTGCAGGCTTCAAACCTGTAGCCGATTAGCGTCGGAGTGGTTCAATTCCACCTTTCGGGCGTCCAAAATATTATGATCAACAATGGGCAGTTCTGGTGGATGTGGTGGTTTTATTACATCATGCACTATTTAAAAGTCTATCAGCATGGAAACTGTTGCCAGGTGTGTACATTTTAGCAGTTGTTCAACTTATGTAGGTAATTCCATCTGTCTATTTCCAATTGGAAAATAGTGTATACAACAATATTAAGGTTATTAAAATTTATAGAAATCAATTGAAAAGAACGGAAGCTGAATATGACATCCCATGAACAGCTTTGGGTACACAATTTATGCTTCATTTTTAAGGCAAACGATTGCTCATGCTTCCCTATCACTCGCACATATCACCCATCTAGGGTGCGATTTATCGCTCGCATTAATTATGATAATCACTCCCATCAGGCCAACACCAGATCTTGTGGAATGTAGCTCCAAATGAGATGACTGATATACATAGCTTTATGTAGAGACCCATCCACCCTTCATTTGGACGGGTAAAAACGAATATGGATGGGTAGAAATATGGGTGGATGGGTAAAAAAAATGAAGGAGCAAAAAAAAAGTCTTCCAAAACCATAGATATTGTTAGTTATGCCTTGAAAGTGAGTGAAAATGGTTTCACATGTGTGTTTGTAGTCCATTTCAGGTCGTCAGACACTTTTAAGTTTGTAAACTGGCTTAACAGTTAACATCCATTTGTCCATCAAAACATGTGTGACTGGCAATAATTGTATCCTGCATAAAGCTCTGTTGATATAGTAAATGGGTCCACCAGTAAATGATGTGTTTAGATGTACATGCGCGACCGTAGTTGTTTGTGAAAAAACAAGGCGCTAAGCAACTGCATAATAAAAAATTCGCTTTGAAAAACCAGCCATGACACGATTATACAGTGGTGCCACCACACAAATAACACACAATGCCACATAGTGGATTAAAACAAAATTAGTTCACATCATGCTTGAAAAAACCAGGTGAGCGAAAAATTGCTCACCTGGGTTTTTCAAACGTGAAGCACTGCACTTCTGAGACATTATATGGCAAGTATGTATCTCCATTAGCTGGCCACAGGAACATTGCTGGGGTACATTCCAGAAACATTCTTTTCAGCTATATTCTAGGATTTCTAGCAATATTTTTCCACAGATCTACGATGAAATGGGATTTTGGGACTTAGCCTAATTGTTTGGTGAGAGTGACCCTGGAGTAATTAATGTCATAGTAGTACCTCTCGGGCGTGTTTGGACATGTGATTCAGAAGTCAATTCTACATGCCAGTTTGTACTATGAATTCTTCTGTGTCATATCTGTCGCAGGCATCGACAATCATGCCCTGTCGCCCCTATGAATCGTGCTTGTTGTTATCCACATTTCTAATGCATTACAATGTCAATATGTATGATAGTTTGATGATAATATGATAATCAGATAGACAAATGAGTACTCACATTTTCATAGCTCTTAGCTTCAACTCCATGTTTGATACGAAGAGTCACCTCTCTATCGGCACCACGCCCACCTAGACACAAAGATTTACTGTTTATATGACAACCCAAGTTACCCAACTGTCCTGCCCTGCAGATGAAGAAAACTGCAAGCAATAATAACGCTTGTTGTGATACATAAAATAATATTACCAAATAATACATACCTGTAATTATTTTGTAACAAACCACAACGGCTAGAGATTATTTAGGGCTAGCTAGATATATTAGTTTCATGCACTGCACTGTTTTTATTAGATAACTAATATTACTAAAATTCTGCATAATCACTCACCTCCAGCCATCTTGCTTTCAAAGCAGACTTCAAACAGATCATACTCTTCCGTTGTAAATGCAAATTTGCCAGTTGATGCATCTTCTTTGTTGTAAAGAATATGTCCTTTGGCATCAGTCACCTATAAGAATAACGGACAATGTATAACCATGGTTGAATTACTCTGCTGTCTACTGTATAATACTACTACTGCATAAAACTTTGAAAAGATAGTAAGTTGATAATAGCTCTAGTTATTTCCAGCACTCAGAAGGGTTCTATTAACTGACTAGTCTGTATATATTATGGTTACAACATTATGATCTTATGAGGTCTCATGGAACTAGTCAGTCTTTTTCAGAACATTTATGCCAAGCTGACCACTTTTATCAAGTTTACAGAAATTAATGCAACTATTCATGAAGTTATTCAGTAATGGTTTCATGCATACTATGTATTTTATGTGATCTCAAGTCCCTGTGAAACTTTACTGAAAGGTGTTGTTGGCATTCAATATTTATTTTGCTAAAAAACGTTTCTAACAAGTATTTGTATAGTTTTATATTCTGTAGTATTGGTGAAGTAAGTCAACTATTTGTAATACTGATTCAAGCACAGGTCCCCTAAGTGTGTGTCTGGAAGCAGCATATTGCACACGGTGTACTGGTGGGCCGTGAAACAACTGCCTGGCTGAATCCCAACTTGACGTGAGGAAAGTGCTCACTTGCCGGCAAAGTGAAAAGGTCAGACGGTTGTCTTCATAGTTAGAGAAGAAAGTGCAACACCTAAAGACGTAATGTATAATTACTTACTCGCAAGTTAGTTTTTTGGCCGGGACCTTCCGATAACGCATATTCTCCTGTCACCAAAACATCCTTGTGTATCTCTTCCTTCAAACATCGCTTGGTGTTAGCGGGCAAGTAGAACATCACAGATTCGACGCTGACCAAGCTGGCCAGAAGTAAAACTACCGCTGTGACGTCCAGTATCATGTTGAATTATTCCCTATTTAATCTAAATGATGGCAAATTAACAGTAAATTTACAAATGTAAACGCCGTTATTACAGGCGCTCTTATGCGGTATGATAACGTGGCACAAAACCGTTTTGCAACGTTGTCCAGCCGGAAATGCCGCTTGTTGTCACGCAGAAATTGCATGCTTGTATTCCGATTGGTGTATTATATAACACATATTGCTAACATGTTCAGCTAGAAGTAAATTCACACAACATATAGTAACTCATTGTACATGTTGTAATTCATTACTACATGACAGGTCTGTCATATGTAATATTTGTGATCAAAATCCAAAGGACATAAAAAAACCATAAATTACCGTAAAACTACACAACATAGCCAATGCATGACAACAATTTCATAAAAGAACCCTCAACATTTCGATTTTCTCATTCGTCTCTTATCAAATTAATTGTGCAAACAGAAAATACGTAGTATGATACTCTAGCTCTCAATTGTGAGAAATCCATTATTTACTTTTGGTGGAATAAATGGAGAAAGTATTGGATTAATGGGTGGCTGAATCGTTTAAAATAAACACAAAATATATCTGCATGTGTATATTATATTTTTAGGGGTGCGGTGTCAGTTTTACCATAATTAATATACCAGTAGTATAATACTACTGACAAATTAGTACACACAATTTACGCACAATTTTGTGTAAATCATTAAATGCAAACACATAACACTGTGCACATAATCATCTAAACAAGAACTTTATTTTACAACGTCGGAAAATAAACCTTGAGAAGGTCTCAATGCGCAATCTTGGTAATTATATCGCGTGTTCTTGAAATTTTAACTTGAGGTAAGAATAATAAATTATGTACATAATTATATTATTATATTGGCGTTGTTTCGAGATAGAACGGAAGGTTCCGAAACACATCTACCCACTCCCGTTTAGATGCTTGCTGCGTACAGCTGACTGAGAAGATGTGTTAATGTTGCATAGCTTTCCTAGGTCTGGTTATTGGAAGGTGGTGATAGGTTATTTCTTCACATCCTGCTTTTGTCTGCTTATAATCTCTATTTGCTTATATTTCACAGGTGGAGCTGCTCCGATTGTCATTTGCTGCATCTGATCGCTGCCGCGCCCGAGCTTCCCACTTGCATACGACAATAGACTTCGTGAATGAGTCCTTGTATCGCTTCCGTTGAGCCTCTGTTGCGTTTTCCAGTGCAAATTAAGTACATTTTTGTAATCATGTATTTATCGGGCCAATACTGGCCTGTGTATATTTTTATAGTTGCTATATTGGGCTAATTATCGGACGCCAACATTGGGCCAGTTCAAAGTCGATCGGGTTGTGTCTCGATGGGCTATTGTCAAACACTAACACAAATAATTCCGATGTTTGGCTTTGATGGAGTTAATACATCCGAGCTGGGGCTCTTCAACACACAGCGTCCTCACACGGGTGGGATCAAAACTTGAAAACAGATACCGTACTAAACGACGAGCGGTCTGAAATTGAGCAAGATCTGTGCGCGTATGGTCCCATCGGGGCAGTAGCCAGCTCCTCTCTAATAGCTCTGGCTTAGGATTGGCCTATCAACATTGACCCAAGGCTGGTATTCCAAGCTACAGTGGTTCAAGAAGGAACTTTTACCAAAAAGTTGCCTCCTGTATATTTAAAGGCATACAGCACTACGGAATGCGCTTATATTCGTTTATTAATAAATTTACGGTAGCTTCCAGCACTTGTTTTCGCACAAATTATCCGTGAGAGGGCGTAAGGTCAGACGCAAGGCGCCTGAACGGTTTATCTTTGTCTTTGGAGTCAAAGATACGTACGTATATAAGTATATATTATAAATTATATGGACTGAACATTTAACATGTATTTAGCTTAGTCGTAAATGTGTGCATACGATGTACAGTTATATTTGAAGTACTGTCACCACTTGTAAGCAATACATATAATGATCGATAATAGGGGGTTTCTTGTAGTCGCGTTCTCACTGTGACTGTCCAGCGTCGGCCTAACACTTGTCAATCGGTGTCGGTGTCATTCGGTTATGTGCGCTGACTTCCACCAACTTTTTTTATTATTGGAGATGTGCAAAACTTGAGCAGAATTCGGACCCACCTCAGTTTTGCCATTACAATATAACTATCTTTGCCAACATTAATTTGATACTTGATTTTGTTAATTCAATCAATCATTTAACATCATCTTGCGCATATTTATGTTTTATAAACAGCGCGTCTTAGCAGAATTTTGAGGTCGAAAAGACAGCACAGTCAGCATAAACAAACTGTTTATCGCACAGCGCAGTGACGCATGCACCGCTGCGCTTTCGACTGGCACAAATCGGAGTGCTATTTTGGTCGCAAAATGCAATTTCTGTGAAACATAAATATACCTGGGAATGCAGATTGATCATGTTTACGATTAGAGTTTGTGTGAGGTATCCAATATAGGCAAATATAGTTATAATGGCAAAACTAAGGTGGGCCTAAATTATGCATAAGTTCCGAGGGTGTAGACTTTATGAATCAATGTGTAAATTCATTCATCTGAGCAGAGTAAAATCTCCCAAATTTGAGCAACAATAACATGCTTTGTATACTTGATTGTGAAAAATATGTCACCGAATCTGTGCAAAGAAAAATATACATGATCTAGAAAAATGTGTCAGCTATTCAATGATACCTAACGCTTATGTGTCACAACAGAGGCAAGTACCATAGGGCCGATTTTTGGCCCTGGTCACCTGCAGGGTTAAATTAATTGAATGAATGCACTGCATCTGAAATGTAGTTATTGGTTATAGCCAAATCGAGGTGGGCTAAAATGCTACATAAATTGCTGCCCTATGCCATGGAAGGCAAGGGCAGAGGAAATGGTTGTGGTACGTACAGCAACTCCAGCGATAATTTTGTTCTCCGGCTCATGTGAAATAAAAACATGCATGCTGTAAAATAAATGTCAGCATTTGTTTTTGACATTTTTGTTGAATGACAAGTTATGTGGGCCCACTGCAGTTTTCAGATACATTAGTATGTTTGTTCCATCATTCATTGTCATATCAGGCATTTTTAATTTAATTACAAAACCATTGTATCTTAGCCCACATTCAGGCCCAAAGAGCGACCTGGTTTGCATCAACATTAGGCTGCTACTTTTTATTACTGCGGTAATGCACAGCCGTACTGGCACAAATCAGGTCACCGTTTGGGCGTCAGAAGTGCACTAGAACAAATATTTGTGTAATATAATTATGCCTAGGTTGACGGTGAATGATGACACTAATTCACCGAGGTATCAAATCTAGGCAAAATAGAGTTATGATGGAGAAGTGTATGATTTCAGAAACAGTGTACACGTGTACTGTATGTGTAACTGCGTAACTTGTAATGTATTATTACAAGGTCATGTGTATCTATGGTGTATCAACATAACAGTGATGTTTCCAGAATCCTGAACCAAGGTGGCACAGATAACTTGCTGAAGATGGCCAAGGGTGGAAAGTATGTGCAATTTCTTTGTCACAACATTTTTTAAGGATTTGTGTTGTTACACTCGGGCACTAAAAGACATATTCAGGGGTAGAAATAACTCCAAATTTTCTGGTAGTCAGCAGGACTACTTAGTTGGGAAATCTGGTAGTCATATGGCAAAATGGAATGACAAACACAAAATCTGAAAAATATTCCCAAATTTTCTGGTAGTCCATTGGACTACTGCTGTCATCATCGTTGGTAGTCCGACCGAATTTCTGGTAGTCCTCGGACTACCACTATCACGACCCCTGTCATATTGTCATTAATATCCCCCCAATTTAATTAACCTGTAAACTGTAGATAAAGGCCATGTTATGTACATTTGAACTGGAGTTTATATTTATAAACCAGACTGAATATATTTCATTCACAATTTATAGTGGGTATGCATATAGCAATTCTGATAAAGCGCTAAATGAGGAACATTATAATAATCTGCTGATTGTGTGGATGTTGACAGCTTGAATATGTCTACAAATAACATAACATCAAAACACACCTCAGAGGAATTGGACACATCCCTTGCACACAAGTATAAGGGTTGGACACTTGATAAGCCAGAATGCTTCCTTGTCCACCAGCCATCTAGAATTGATTCTCTCGGAGGCAATCTTGTTAAATATCTTGTTGAAATACCACTGTTAATGGAAGTTGAAATTATTACATTAACAAAATATGATTACAGTATATATAAGTATTGCTCCGTAATATAATTAGTATTTGGGAAATATATATATACACACACAATGTGTATGTTCAAGGCTTCAAGCATTTTTCTTCAAAACAATTTCACTTATATTTTAGGTCTATTCTGTTGCAGTATTAAAATGTGTCTTTGCAGGTTTGTCCTGGTGTTACTCGAGAGCCTGTCGGGCTCAGGGCACAGGTTTGCAGCTGTAAGACCAAAATTAGGAGACAAATTAGAAAAATACAGATTTGATCCCTGGGGTAAGAAATTTTAATATATATATATATATATATATATATATATATATATATATATATATATGATTTTGTTATGTAGACTATAGATCACTTTTATATAACAAAGTACATAACCCAAGATGATATACACATGTTATAAAGTAGTTTTTTTCTGGGACACAGTTATTTTTGTAATTGACTATTTGTTTTTATTCAAATTTTATGTTTACAAAAATTATATACAAGAAACAAAACTCAATTAAGCACCATTTAAAATGATAAAACATTTCAGTGAAATAAAATGTACACAATCGACAATTCAACAGTAAGATGCACAGCTGTTAATGAGTTACATATTTTAAATGTTTAGTCAGACATTTAATAGGATATATTGTCTAATAAAACAGGTAATCATAATTTGTATAAATGCACATATGACTGCCATTATGCAGTCATAAAGTGTTTTCAAATAATTATGGTGATGGGATACTGTTAGTACATATTAGACATAGATTATTCACGTAAAATTATTATTGTATTATCATAAATTAATTTTACCATTTGAATGGCAATTTCAATTAGCAGATTATTTATGACAGAAGCAGTATTAAAGATCACTGAATGTGCATTTCATCATACAACCAACAAGAATGTTATGGTCATCTTTAAAATATATAATAAATTATTCATAACAAGGCAACATAAAATTGGAACCTGTGTTCTGCAAATTTGTCAGCAGATTAGATTTAATATAATTTATTCATAAGTATGTCAGAGTTGTGGATGTTTTCCTTGCAGTACGACAGTGGGTGGTCTACAGGGAAAAGAAGAAGCTCAAGTCTTTGCGATCATGAGAAGAGATAATTATATCAAATTAATGGTTATTAACAAGTTTTTATTTACCTCGCTTTCCTACATTACGGAGCGAATACATTTCGGCGATGTATAAATGAGATAAAATGCATTATAAAAATTATTACACTATTGAGTTATGGGTTATTTTTTTATTTTCCTTGCATTCTTCCAACATAAATACACTAACAATTGTGTACATATGAAACTATCTGATTGACACACATGAAAACATTTACATAAAATCATGAACAGTATATTTTGGAAGCATGCTGCACATTATATTAAACCCACATCAATATCTACCATGCTAGAATACCTTCACTAAAAAAACATTGCAATCATAAGAAGAAGAAATTTTTATTTTCAATAAATGTCTAACACACAAGCCACAAGCCGTTGTTATGGAAAAAATGTAGGTGTGTTTATTAATTACCTGTAAAATACATATACATAAAATCACGGGAATGGTACTTCTCTTCCCCCTATAATTATATATGCACATCATACCCGTTTATCCCCTGTATCTAGTATATACACTATACGACCACATTATCGACCAACACTATCAATCCTCCGGCCATGATGTATACAATAACATCCTCACAAGTCAGGGACGTTGATTATGCGTACCACATCTGGTAGGTCTATGTATTATGTGGTAGTTAGCTGAATCAAACTTGTAACTGTATTCGTTGTATCACCTGTGTGAGCGGTGCATATATGCATCTGACTTGTACTGTAGTTGCAAGATGAAGCCATTGACTTCTAGGAATCACAGTATAATTACCCTTTTGACCAATCTCATAAGTCATTGAATTATATCGCATATCCAGATACATTCAGAGTTTTGTAAGGCGAAGTAATCATGTGAAGATTTACATCTAATCATGTGAAGAAGTACAGTAACATAGACCCCAGTCTATTATGTATGCACAGCTTAGGCAATCGCTAGTCCCCCTTTGCATGTGTAGTCTGTCGATGATCCCTGATACAAGATATCAGACAGTAGCTGCTAGAAGAGGGTTTGTGGCAGGTCTCTCCTGTAGCTGTAACTTGTCTGTGTGCCTGGAGACTGTACACTGACAGTAGCTGCTAGAAGAGGGTTTGTGGCAGGTCTCTCCTGTAGCTGTAACTAGTCTGTGTGCCTGGAGACTGTACACTGACAGTAGCTGCTAGAAGAGGGTTTGTGGCAGGTCTCTCCTGTAGCTGTAACTAGTCTGTGTGCCTGGAGACTGTACACTGACAGTAGCTGCTAGAAGAGGGTTTGTGGCAGCTCTCTCCTGTAGCTGTAACTAGTCTGTGTGCCTGGAGACTGTACACTGACAGTAGCTATCTCACTCGCTCTCTCCACACACTCGTGCAATGCCAGATTGGGGTAACAGGCCCGGTAAAACGCCAGCGCTCCCACAAAGGCATCCCCTGCTCCCTGCAACATCATGAATAATTGAGGAATTGTCTAGTATCTATTTTCAAGACTTGGGCTTGTTAACAAATGTATGTAAAAAAGAAAGTAAAGGTAAGTTCGTATATAGTGCATTTACTCCCTGACGCACCTGTTCAGTTGAATACCGTCTCAATTTCTCTGGGAAGCACCTAGCCATGTTATAAGTTGCATGTGAAGGCTAATATCATACACAAATATCCACCACTACCTATAACCAGGTACTCTTTCTTACAGCTGAGTGAACTGTAGCAATGTATAGAGTAAACAAACTTGCCCAAGCTTTGACACAACAACACAGGATTCAAACTAGTGTTGTCTCAGTCGAGTGTCTGATGCTCATCCCACTGCGCCACCACAACGTCCGTGCATTTGAATGCAAAACATCTTCAGGTAATAGGCAAATATAAGTAAATGTCCAGACACTTTGGGTTGTATAATTATGAACCCGGAATTATAATGGACAACTTGACCCTGCAGTGTGTTTAATTTACAAATAATAGGCTTAGGTAAATAAATACTAAATAGGACCAAGTACTCATTACACCATGTGCACTGTACACGCATGGTTGACACACTCGATACATGTGTTGATGCACATACCGTGGTGTCGACGGCTTTCACTTTTCTTGCAGGGACGTGTTGGGGAAGCCTGTCTGTTGCTGTGGCCAGCACAGCGCCCTGGTCCCCGAGGGTGACTATGGCTGCCCGACACCCCATGTCCAGTAGACTGAGAACAGCTTTCTTTGCATCTTCCACAGATTTAACCGGCTCACCAGTCAACATCTCTGCCTAACAAAATGGAAAGAGGATTTGAATCTGAGTCTGATCATTATTGCATGCAACATTTCCGTGGATAATCTAACCAGGTGAAATGTCAAATGATGTTTATTAATATTAATGCATCATACAAGTCACACCAATTAATGTTGGGTAAATCACAAATCATAACAACGGTGAGGGGTATGTTAATTTACAAATAATAAAGATATTAAATAGAAACATTCATTTATATATATAAATATACATGTTAATGGGTACTTTACTTCTAAAGTATGTAAAATGGGTTTGTATTCAAAGTTTTAATTCTTCTAAATTTTGAGACTGAACACCTGCTAATCTGATGCATTGTATAAAGGGCAATTGTCCATACTTCCTGTAAGTGCCCACAGTCATTAAGCTCCACATGGGATTCTTTACTTCCACTGGCATAGACAACAGATAGAGGGAACCAACGGCCTACTGCATTGTTTCTGAAAGACAGGCAATGTGGGATGAACAAAACTGCCCAAGTTTTAAAGCAGCACCTGAACCACCACCCTGTCAGCACAGGATTTGACTTCCTGTACCTCCAAATATAATTTAAAGAGCAAAAGGTTTGGTATCAGAGAAGGAGGATAAGACCAAAAAGATGGAGCATATCAAAAAGATCCTGAAGATGAATGGTTACAAACCTTGGATTTTCAACACCATGCAACCAAAGAGAAATCAAGAGAAGGTCAACACCAGAGAAACCAACAGATACGCCATATGTCTGCCCTACATTATTAGACTGTCTGAACTGTAGCAAGGACATACACTGTACCAGTGTACCACAGACCTATCAACACCCTGAGGTCCCTGCTGGTGCACCCGAAACACAAAACAGACAAAGCATGGGGTGGTATATGACATCCAATGCCTGGACGGCAACCAACACTACACAGGGGAAACAGCAAGACCACTGGGCACACAAATTAAAGAACATCTGTCGTGTCGCCAACCCCTATCAGCAGTAAGCGAACACAAGTTGAACACAGGCCACCAGTGTTCAATGAGGGATGTAAAACTCCTAGACCTTGAAGAGAACTGGCACAGGAGAAATATCAAAGATGCCATCAACATACACAGGGAAGCCGTCTTTAAACAGTGACATTGGACAAGAACCAGTCAAGCTCCAGCTGTAAGTCATGTGACGCGACTGTGAAATTCAGTCTGCTGAAAAAGGCTGTGAGAGACAGCTGAAATATATGGAAAACAAAGAAAACAAGTTTCTTGAGAGGTAAATCATTTACTTATTATCAGTTAAATTTTTTGAATATTGCACCACATTTTTATTATACATCTTAATTATTGTGTTCTGCTTCAATCACCTACAAGCCATGATAAATATGCGTACCTCAGATTCATTTGGGCAGGTGATATCGGCTTGCACAAACAGCTGTGGGTCCAGTGATGTCATTGCAGGGGCTGGGTTGAATATGGTTGTCACTATAACAAATTGGCTCAAATTAAATGATAGTAAGAAATGTACTGGTTTATCACAAAGCTGTCCAAACTAGAATATAAAAATTACACATTATATATTGGCTGTTGTGGCGGAGGTCTAAGAACAACCAACTTATTCAGATAATCTGCATTTCTCCGAAATCCACAGCACCTTTGGATAATCTGTTTCCTAACAAACTTTTGTTCGTAAAACTAACCTCAATATTGGCCAACATGCTATCTTGGTAGCTGTGCAAAATCAACTCCTGGGTACCTACCAAAATAAAACATTTGAAACTATAGTCACCTTTCAAAACAATAAAGACATTTGTTTGAAATTACATTCCCATCCTAAGCTTTTGGCGGTCCTATGCTCCAGTGACAACTGACGACCCTTACCTGTCTCTATTTAGTACTACGACTACTGATTGTATGTGTTGTGCCTCTGGGCCAAAATTCTTGAGGCCATAACTTGTGCTATAGAAGTGTTGTTATTATTTTATTATCATACAGTTAGCACTAATTCTACATAAATGATTCACCTCCATGTTTTTTGGCCAATGTCATGGCTGCCAAGGTGGTCTTGGGGGAGATCTCCAGCTGACAAACCATGACCTTGGCAGACCTAATGATGTTCTCTGCCTGGCCGACACTTGCCTCATTCAGAAGATCATTGGCGCCACTCACAATAACAATAGTGTTTTTACCTTTAAATACAAACAAACACTGGGTTAGTTCATGGTTCTAGTCCATTAGACACCTGTTAAACTCTCCTTGAATACTTTTATTTCAAGATTTAAAAGACTTTATTGTCCATTTAATGAACTTTCATTGTTAGACTGCGTAACATGCAAAAGTGGAAATAGCGTTAAATGTAGCTACGTATGTAACTACAATTTTCACTAGCTTTCTGAAAGGCAGAATACAGATGTTTAATTCAATAATTCGTCAGATGACTTCATCAACAATAAATAACACATCCAAAACATCAATGTATTCAGAAAAATATAAATTATAAAATTCTCATCTGCTTTAAAAACTATTGCCAATACAGTGTAAATTGTAAAAGTATACAAGTGAATGACCACAACATTAGGTGCAATAATGACTGAATATGTTCAAACATGTGAAGCCATTTTATTACCATCCATATCCACAGTTATAGTGGCAACTCCTGTAGAAGTGTCCCCAACAAGGCCCACGTTCTCTGAAAGTGAAAGTATGGTACACACTGATCTTAGTTTGGAGTTACCTATGGTGGAAAAACACACCAAAACAACATATTTCTGTGTAACCTTTTCCAGTGATATATTCAGACTTGTTGATAATCATTTATATCATTCATTGTTGTTTGAAATAAACCAAATGCATTATCAATATCAATAGTAATTACACTATATGTAAATGTCACCCCAGCTGACCAAATGAGTGATAAGTCAGGATTTGACATTTGGCGTGAGTGCCATCTAAAGCCAGATGGCATGATTTTTTTGATTTTTAGGTTTGTATGGAAAATAAATTTATAGCACATGTTTTAACACTTCCAGCCATCCTACATTAGTTATGCAAAATAAAACGTGTATTTTAACACAATCTAATGCGAGCCCTTTTGATTAACTAGCACAAAATGCAAGACTTTAACATAACTTCACCAATTTTAGTAGTACAGTGTAGTGTCATAATTTATGAAACTCTGTTAAATTACTTACTTACTTGCTGTAAAGTAATATATATATATCTTTTTTCCAAATATGTAAAAAAGTATGTTAACATATTTCCTACTTATCACTCATTTGGTCAGCCGGGGTCACAAATATATATAATTGTTCTGTTAAAAAACTTTATATCATACATCCATGTTTATGGTCATGGAAGATTTTAATTGTGAATGTATGTTATAAACTTGCCTGTATTGACACCATTGTCCCGGAAGTTCTGAATGTAGTCAGGCCCGAACTTATCATTACCAACCTACAGCACGACAGTATCATCACTAAAACTGCACATGCACTGTTTTATAGCATATGTAGACAAGCGAAAGCAGCACACGTGAACTTCCTTTACTGTAAATACTGCTGGGTGAATTGATGTGACAACATAAAACAAAAACGACACTTTCTTAATATATTTGAACACGTTTTATCTGCAACAGTAGCAATGTTAACACCTAAATTTTAACACCTAAATAATAACCATAATAGTGTTGCCTCGATAGTTGTGTGGGGTAAATATTTTTCTTAGACAAAAAATTCAAGTATAATATTACACACAGTTATTGCCAAGCAATCAGTAGTGTACATACATATAAAATGTATTATCTATAAATTGCATAAATAACAATGAAAATGTCAACAAGGATGAATATATACATGTGTTCAAACCTGAAGCAATCAAATAAATTAAGGATACTAGGAGTTGGAACAATGCCCATATTATTCCCACTTTTACAACTCTGGACATGAGTGAATCTGAAATTTTGGGACAGCTTTATTAAAGCCAACCCAAATAAACCAAATACTTAACCAGCCTCACTCAAGGAGACAGAAATTACAAGTCAAAATTACGTTCCATACCTGAGCAATCATTGCAGTTTTCGCCCCCAGTCTGGCTGCTGCTATGCACTGGTTAGACCCTTTGCCTCCGAATCCTACTGTGAACTTATGTCCTTTCACTGTCTCCCCTGTCACAGGCAGTCGGGGGGTATAACTGCGGGGGTTATAGAAATGTCACATCTATATTTTATGCATATTTATATACAACTGCATATTGCAGTAGTGTTCTATCATTAGTATTTGTTTTCTGTCCCTTCTATATGTACAGGTAAGTACAGTGATGGGCACATCCACCTGGCTAGTGCTAGTGATCTGACCAGTCAGGCAGGGTATAAAAACCTGGCACTTGATGTTTTGGATAATACATATACCATTTGGCTAAAAAAATCAAGCTAATATTGGTCCTGTCACAATTTTAGATGTAAAACCCAGTAAATATAATGTTTATTTGGGATAAATAAAGTAAATAAATAATAACTACAATATAATTATAATATATATATATATATATATATATATTAAAATAACAAACTATAATACATAAAATACAATTAAAGCAATTATGGGGTACAAGTAAACAAATAAATAAGTAGGTAATAAAAATAAATAGGTCATGAAAAAATGTAATGTTTAAAATAATTATTAAAAATACAAATATCATGTGTACAATTGGGATCTCCAGTATGTGTACATAGAGCTTCTAAAATGTATATATCCATGTGGAAGTAATTGACAAAAAGAGGGTTTTCAGACTGATGAAGACGACATAAAAGGCAAAATTTGCAGTAAAAGGAGAGAGAATTAACTTGCACCATGGAAGTGACCATCCTCAGTACCCACTTTTATATGTGCTTCATGCTCAGAATGTAAATGAAAACTTTTACAACATTTGGAATGTGTTTCCTCTACTTCATTTCTTTGCCACTCACATGTCAGAATAATTTCGCAGTCAACTCTGTTAATTATTTTGTTCACAAGTGCATTTATTGACCATGTTGATAACCCTAATATGACAGTGCCTTTGTAACTATGCATAAATCAACTTATTTTAGGTTTCACGCACTGAAATATTTAAGGTAATCTTATTTTTGACTTGAATAAAAGGTGATATATTATTTCTTAACATTTTGTGCAGATTTTTGTTTTACTGAATGTTTAAATTGGCCAAATATTATTTTTATTTCATTTGACTTTTTTTACTGTACACACAATTTACGCCTTTGTGGTTCTGATACCTGTGAGATGCACATGCATATAATTATTGTGACATCAGCTTGTTTATATCTACTTGACATAATTAAATTAATGGTCCAAAACATAAACAAATAATATCTGAACTCTTTGTACCAGAATTTATGTAGAATCACATTCCGAACATACACATCAAATGGCCCTAGTAATTTAGATAATAAGATTACCAAATGCAATTTTAAATTTCACTGCTATTATTGGCATACTGTTGCAAACCAGATATGATAAGTCAAACTGATCTATCCCCGCTTAGTTCACTGGTCAAGTAACAAGTTGTTTTATAATTATTTACTTGAGTACCTAATAAAGTCCATATTACAGCTGCCAACGACGACAACATCCATTGTTATATCAAATGTCACGTTGCAGAACAAACGACAACTACAACGCTTTTGTTTGAACTTTGATCACAAGTGATTTTAGTTCGCACTTCCAGCCAATAATCTGTCCATAATCTAATCGCTAGGTGGCGATACCGCATGTAGAGGGATCCACGTAGCGTTCGTGCGGTGAAGTCGTATGTTATGATAAGTTGTTAATATTTACAAAGATGAACAGAAAAACGCCGCAGAAATCAAAGAGGCGGTCCGGAGGCATAATGTCACCCCTTCCAGACTCGCCGCAGTTCTCACCAGTTACTGGTAAGAGGCCAAGATGTGTTCAGCGTGGGCGATAATATAGTATATATGTACGCCCCTCGGCTATTAGCATGGAAAAGGGCTATGTTTTGATCACAATTTAAAGCTTTGTTAAACTTTATATAAATAAATAAACAGTATACACACTGGATTCTTTAAACGGGGTTCTTCTTGTTGAAGTTGAAAATGCAGCCAACACCCGTCCTGTGACCTAGCTGTGTGTTTAATACTAATTAATAGCAGTGTGTAGAACCACGGGCACTGCTGTACACTGTACACAGTGCCCGGAACTAGCCACCAAAGCCCACCAGTTCACTATATTTATGTTCTAATGTATGTGACACCCAGGTCATAGTAATAAATTAGCCACATTCAGAGAAATTGCAGACTAGTAAGATGGGTAACAAACTGATATGCAAAACATCCTGCATTATCTCCCTTGACTGGCCCAGTACGACTGCATCACACACAAAAACCAGCCTAGAAATGTGCTATGACAGATACAAATATGTATTGTTGCAGTTACTGTAGGACGTAGCCCAACTCAGGGCAACCTGACAGGAACTCCACGCAAGGTAAAGGATTGTTGTGCTGACTGGCACAGCAGTATCAACAAGTGGAAGATGCTCAACACACGAGGTTTCCAGTCGGTCCAGAATATTGGCAACAGCCGACTACAAACTATGTAAGTACAAGGTGCTAATATAATACATTATCTGGTAGGTATTTAATATACTAGTTATGTTAGGGGCGACCCCCACAGTCATTTGACACATTCCCTGTCCAATCGGACTTTTCGAGCATGTTTTGACTTTATGCACGGGCAACGGAAATAATAATGCTTACATTTAATCGTCATTCTCCCATGACCCTTTTGGACTGCAGGAATTACTGTACAATAATGTTTTCGAGTAATCAACCCTCAGTTGTACTGGTGGAGGATCAAGCTCGACCACCACCTTATATTACGCGGTATTGCTATTTGATCCATATGTTAACTTGTTGAGACACCCAACGAAAGAAATGAAGAAGGATTGTCTGCCACACCTGAAGTGGTTCGTGCACTTTGCGGCTAACACCCGAGCGAGGCCAACTAACCCTGATGCTATAAACAGCACCTGACCATTCATTTCTCACACAATCCAGCCACAATCCAGCCACAATACAGCCACAATACAGCCACAATTCAGCATTGTAGTCAAACACTGACACAGACAGACAAAGGAATGCAACAGTTTCCTGAGTCCAGGCTAGAAGCTGTGTATCGCATGAAAGAATGACAAAAACATGAAAGATTGCTTAAAGGGCTTTAGACGCACATTCGAACACCACATTTTCTTGGATGAATTCAGCTATCTACAATTACCGCAGAGAATTCATAAGACATATCAGTGGCTAGGCATACATACAGGTATTCATACAGCTGAATGAACTTATTTAATATATTTAATATCAATTGTGCTGTCCACGTATACACTATACAGACAGTTGAAATGGTATGTACTTTGACCCAGAGTTTAACTTAACACCAACTATCCTTGAAATATTGAAACATATTCTGCTGGTCATGAGTGCTTTAAAAAGGCTTAAATAAACCAATATTAATTTAAAAATGAATATACATGTTACTAGTTACACAATGTATATATATATATATATATATATATATATATATATATATATATATATAGGATATATATATATATATAGGATAACATAGTGTGTCTCCCTTGTCACAGACTGAAGTCTGAAGCTGAGGATGGAGGAAGTAAGAATATTTACCCAGCTGTCGACTCGGACACATCAGACCAGTTGGAATGTTGGTGCAAACAACTACAAGAAATATACACGTCCCTGGTAATCAGCAGATATCAAGAGTATCACAGTTTCTATCACTTATTATTGTTGACAGCAAAACGTTTGTCGTATACCCCAAAGATAATAATCTACATCTGTGATTTTGTATAATATATAAAATTACGCGTAGAGTTCAACGCTTTGTGCATGATTAACCATGACATTATTCTCACTGTGGTAAAACCAGCCACAATTGTGTATATCTGAAAATATTATTACACATTATATGGTACACATTGCCATACAAGATTGATAAATAATAAACCAATCTTGTCTGAACTTCCATTTTGTTGAGAATTCAACATCATTAATTTATCGGAAGTAAGTGTCCAGATATTTTGAAATACCCAGTGTTATGATATGACCAACATATATCATTGTAGTCTCTTTATGTAGTGGTTATGTACCCTCCCGGGTAATTGCATTTGAGAACTTCTTGCAGGAGCGAATTGTAGAGAAGATGCAAAAACTGACCGAAGCATTCCGGGGTGTTGTGGAGCTGGAGAGACACAGGAATGAGGGGTTGGAAGAGGAGCCATTATTTATTAGTTGGACAACAGACATCTTTTGTGAGTTGTTTTCACCGAATAAGATTGTTTTAATTTGTGAGCTGTTTACAAAAAGCTAAATTTAATGCAAAATAGCTTTGATTTTATAATTTTGATTGTGTCGTAATAAGATACGACAAATAACACATAACATAAATTTTATATAGTACAAGTTGCAAGATCTTGTTGCATGCAGTGTTTTATATTTAGCCTGTTTCAACATTGGCACAATGTTTTTTCTGAATTTAAAATGTATTAAATTATGATATTGTGAGTAATTTGATCTAACAGTTGGTCACAAGACAGTGTCATAAAAATGTGTTGCAAGTTTATACGATTCCATTGTTGCTACTGTCAGGACCACTTAGACTGTTACAATTTGATTTACATCTCTATTTTCGAACATAGTTTCTTTGTTTGTTTGGGGACCCTCATCTCTGTCATTTTTACGTGTTGAGTTGAAATTTTGCACAAGGAATGGAATGGTTCGTGAATTCAGACTTGGATAGAATGGACAATTTGTCGGGAGGGTAGGACAACTTGGGGATCAATGTTTTAAAACTGCTGCATACTTTCTAAAATTATTGTCGTTTGAAAATCGTCACCACTTAACACAGGCACCACCTCTGACTGCCACGTGTTAGCATTTCGTTACATCGTTCATGAGAATGTGATCTATTTATGGGACACGTTGAAACAATGTACTGCAATTTTCAAACATATTAAGGTGGTTGAATGTCTTTTACCACAAGCATCGCTGGGTAACTTGGCTAGCTATATAGATACAAACTGACAAGACACTGTTGTGTTGGCAGACAAGACGTCAGACCAGCTACTGCAGATGTACAAAGAAGAATTACCAGTGAAGGAGCTGATTGTACAGAACATTGCCCACGGAAGCAGCAGGGACATGATAATGTTCTACACAGCCACGTGGAAGCATGAACCGTACATAGACTGGCCGACAGCAACACTCATGCTGGAAAGTATGCTCACAGAAACGGGGCATCGTTAGCAGTGAGCGTGGCTGGGTGTATTGTGTTGAATAAGTTATGTGAAGTAATGTGCCGAATTAAAACAAACAGATACTTTCTTAATATGTTCGAACATGTTTTATCTATAACAGTAGGAATTTTAATAGCTAAATAATAAAGTAATGGTGTTGCCTTGGTAGTTGTATTGTGTAGGTTTAACTAGGTATCTGCGCAGACAAAACATTCTATCCAAGTACAAAATAGCACACTGTTATAGCCAAGCAATCAGTGGTGTACATACATATCAAATTTATTGTCTACAAAATGCATAAATAACAATGTGAAATGGTAAATCTCAACAAGGATGAATACATAAATCAGCTCATTAAATGTGGCCATGCCATTTGACGCACAGCTGCTAACAACAATCTTTGGCAATTTGACAGCGAGGACTTCATATGCCAGTTTCTCAGATCGGAATCTAGAAAGTACGTAACTAGCTAAATATAAATTCATTACTGTTTCCATTGCAACACGTCCGTCCTCCCTTCATTAATTGACAGCAACCTTATTCAGAGATGTCAAACCTACGTTGCATCAAATAAGGATCCGTCCAAAAGAGACGCCTGATACTAGAATAAACTGATTTCATTTGGGGATGGTGTAACGGCTAATATGCATCACACGATGTGGTTATCCAAAAAATATTGTGTATTTATTAAGATCACAGCTCATATGACTTCCTGAATGCACATCTTGCATCATAACAACTGGATATGAATGATAAACAAGTATGTTTCAAGTTGACCAATTTCCTCCTGGTCCACTAAAATAGTCGCTTGATCTCAACAAGGTCATGATTTTGTATTTTCATTTTTAAATTGATAGGTAATTATCATTATATATGAATGCTTCTGGAAATGACATGAACACATTAGTCACTGATCTACTTGTGCCACTTTGTTAATGGCCTTTCAAAACTGGTAGAAGTTCAAGGGATGGCAGTTTTGACTCGGTGTTAAAGATCAGATTAGTTCACTCTATGTATACTTGTTTGTCTAGAATAAAGTTATCACATGAAGGATGCAGACATCATCACACATGTATTAACAGGTAATTGTAAATCAAGTTTCATGTGTGTATTTAAATGACACTAAAATTATGTTCATTTAATATCAAACATCAGCCCTTTGAATTGACACCTACTTCAGGTGTACTATTACGCACTGTCTATTGTTGTGTCAAGATTATTCATTCATAACAAGTCATAGTGCAATGGAAACCTCTTAACTATCCCAACAGTCCGTCTCCTAGACTAGTATTAGATTACTACACCCAAGAAGCATTGCCAAACAGGAGATCACGTCACTAGCCGACTCAGTCCAAGACCACAGAAACAATTATTTACATCATACAAACTATTGTATCGATAGACTGGACTGCTTGTCTATTTGTCAAGTTGAACTGCCAACATTTGTCTTGTCTTGTCACATACCAATTGAAACGATAGCAGACTCGAGATGTACATATGCACGAATTGTTGAAAAGGGTGACCATGTGCAATCATGGTCTCACAAAATGTAACGCTTTACCCATGATTTGATCATCGCCGCTATAGTAGCGAAAATATACATATACCAAATGCACATCAACACTATTGTTCAAATCATGTGGTAGGCAATATACTGGCAGCCATGGGACGTCGTTTGAGTCCACTGTGTACTGGACATTATGGGATGGATGGATACACAAATACGGTTATGAAGACGTTACAAAATTACGACAATACCACCAAGTTGTGGGGCTCTGTGTAGCGACACCTCAAGCTGCCCTGCATGTACCCTCGGTCACTCACACTGACCACATCCACGGTATCCCACTGACAGCACACTAGTCAACTGGAGAACATTTGGAAAATTACACCAACTGCTCCTATTTCACAAGTTCAAGACATGCAGAAACAGCATAAACCAAGACTGTCTTAAAACAATCCTGCACACTGCTGTCGGTTGCGAAAGGTTCGAGAACACGTTTGAGAATTGGCTTTAAATCTGATAAGTAACAAAACAATGAAAACAAAGGGTAATGGAAACTCAACATGACTATTAATTCAAAATTAGACAAAAACTGAATTTTCTTTTGAAATGCATTTTTTACATTCAAGAACTACCGGTGGGTATACATTTATTGCATATAGTACACTTTATGGTAAAATAACTAAAACATTTAGGCATTCACTTTAAAACCGTTGTTTCTGGGGTGACAATTGTCATTCAATACCAACATAATATAATTATTCTATGTACAAAGGTCATGTGACACCCTAGTATTACACAGTTGCAGCATGCTCTGATACAACAAACAGTTTCAATGTTGCCTTGACAAGCACCGAGGGTGTGATGGGGGTTAAAAAGCTGCTGCTCGAACACATGGGTACTATATTAATCCACCAGCTGCCAATCGTCTTTCTTGTTCCCACAACAAGGTGAGCATCTCTCCCCCCCCCCGCAGCACGAGTAGTAGTGCTTGTCACACACACAAAGCTAAGACACATCTGCACTGGCTGCAGATAAGCTCTGTAAGGATTTACCCCCATCAAGATCAGGGGACCACTTCACTAATGGTGTTAAGAGCTCTTAAGGCCAATTTTGCACTTAAACATTAATTTTGATCCTTACCAGTGATCTTGAATACTTGAAAACTATCGCCACTGTAATGCACCAGTGGGACATTGTCACTGGTGTGTCATGAAAATGGTGTCCCTGGTAACACAGCAATGGATATTTGCATTTAAAAAACATTAAATTGAACAAAAGATTTTTTTTTTAATGATGAATTTTGCCTAAGAGCTATGTGAAAGTATGATATGGTTTGAGATAGTATCTGATGAACAAGAATTTTTTATTTAATAAACCAGATGGATATTCACCACAAATCTAAATGCTGCCAGTTACAATTTAAATTCCACAAGAATGTTAACGCATCACGGCTACACACAGAACTTACTTTATGAACCGTTCAGATATGTCGAAATACACATAAGTAGCCTATTGGTGGCAGCCACTTCCCTCTGTTGATTATTACTAACACTTCCGGCATGCTACATCCGTGAGTGAGATCCTGACCGACCGAGGGCCAACTACTGCAACTGTTGAACCTGCTCTACCGTGTCCATCTGTTCAGCAGGGCTCTCGAGGTCCATGCCGAGTAATGCCTGGACTGTCTCCATGGGGATTGCCTGGCCATTCTGGCCGTGGATCTGCAGGGATCCGTCGGCGGCCTGGATCACCAAGAGTCCATCCTCCGTCTGGAAGACCTGCGCGTGCTCCATCAGCTGGGCGACATCGCCCTCGATCAACACCTGCGTTGTCTCACCTTCCTCCTCCTCCCCGGTCTGTAACAACCCCCCGTCAGCCGGGTCGCCCTCCATAAACTGCCCCTCTTCCACCCCCTCGGCATTCTGTTCCTGCTCATCGTCAGCGGGAGCCAACTGGACAAGCATATGCTGCGGTGCCTCATGGTCGATAAACTCAATCTGACCGCTGTCCATGCCACCGTTCGTTGTCACCTTGTCTTGGTCAGCACTGACCACAGTCGTTTGCGGCTGACCACAAGGTTCAGTCAGAGGCTGTTGGGGTGTTGGTGAGTCTGGTGGCAGCGGCTCCTCTTCTAAATGCATGTCGCCGTTCGCGTCCAACTGCGGTGGCGTCTCTAGTGACACCAAAGTGGGCGTTTGAGTTCCACCACCGTGTAGATGGGGTGGTAGCGACGTATCCACGCCCTCCTCAACCTGACCCTCCTCCCCAACATTCTGCACTGCCACCGCCCCAACGTTTTGCACAGCATTGACCGGAGATGGCGCCACCGCTAGGTCAAGTTTGATCCGCTTACTCGGGCGCGCATCGGCGATGATCTGCGACTGCGCCACAATCTGCACGGTGCGCTTCGCGTTCTGACTAGGGTTCACGTACAGGTTCGCGGGGTCAGAGGTCAGGAACTTGTACTGGAATGTTGGCTCTTCTTTCAGCGGCCGGTCCTGAATGTCGTACACGCCAAGCTTCAGGCCGAGTGACTGGGCAATCGCCTCATTTGTTACCTGCAGACACGTAGTACTTGTAAAACAAATATGTATCTGATCTTGTTTCAGTTAATTTGTTTATGTTATGTTGTTATGTCATGCCCACATGAACTGAAGAATATTTAACTATTAATAACCATTACTTTTTGACTCAGAACATTATTAGCAAAAATTATTTTTTAAATAAATTTTGCAATAGTATTGGCTATATCAGTCAACATTTACAACTCAATTTGTAAATAATAATAACCACAGAATCCGAGTCCAGTGGCACAACAAAATCAGTGGATTCAGCAAAAATACAGGTAACATTTGCCACTGCCACTGAAAAGGACACCACATATCACAAGTCAAACCTACATAGCTAAATATTAAAACTTACCCTAAACCAGGAATCCTAGATCTAACAAATACGCCACCCTGTCCACTAACCACTGTCTACAATCCTAGAAAACACAAACCTACCTGCAATTGATTTGAGTTGACCGTCTCCGGCTGTGTGGTGTCTCTGTTTGTGTCAACCGACGCCACGGAGGGTTTTAGCTGCGTGTCACACATCTTCTTAACCTGTTTATGGAGCGCCTCAAACTCATGGTACATGTCAGCGAGGTGGAGCTTGGGTGGCCGTCCCTTCTCCACCTTCATCATGAGGAACTCCCAGAGGGTGATCACCTTGGCGAGTCGTGGTAGCACAATCTCCATCAGCTCCTCATCGTCACACTGCTTCACAAACTGTGACGACAGACAAACATAATATCAATGTATTTAATTCCATATAGCGCCACATCCATAATTGTTTGTGGTGCTTCACAACATATTGTTAATAAAATACTTAAAATTATAATTTTATACAATACTAATATTTTTTATAATTTAAAATAAATAATATAAATATGTGTATAAATAACTATTAATACAATATTAAATTAAGTAGCATTTCTAAAAAATAAAGAAGTAAATAAATCAATAAATTACCTATCAGGCATATAAAAACACATAATAATAATCACTCTAGCAAATAACTCCATAACAATAAAACTGATAAATGAATGTTAATATGATTAATAGATCAGTCAGTTTTCTACGAAGTAGATTCAGGGGTGCTCACATGTCAAACAAAGAAAAAACCACCAGATTATGAGTGAAAATTATGTTATGATACAATGTATATGTATTACATAACATGAGCATATTGAAAGCATACATTGCGATTGCTGTGATCTAAACTGTAATGGAAATGAGTTCCAAAGGTTCCTGCATGTGAAAAAGCTCATCGGCTGAACTGTTCCAGGTTAATCCCAGGAACGACAACAAGCCTGGTCAGCCAAACGAAGACAACAAGCCTGGTCAGCCAAACGAAGACAACAAGCCTGGTCAGCCAAACGAAGACAACAAGCCTGGTCAGCCAAACGAAGACAACAAGCCTGGTCAGCCAAACGAAGACAACAAGCCTGGTCAGCCAAACGAAGACAACAAGCCTGGTCAGCCAAACGAAGACAACAAGCCTGGTCAGCCAAACGAAGACAACAAGCCTGGTCAGCCAAACGAAGACAACAAGCCTGGTCAGCCAAACGAAGACAACAAGCCTGGTCAGCCAAACGAATACTGAGATAATAACTCAAAAATAACTATCAAGTATATCATTGTGTTTAATTTACTAGACACTTTCCATAGAGAAATATTTCTTTTAACATATCCAGACAAGGCGACTAATCGTCCAGGAGAAAGGAAACTATGAACACTCTCACGTGTACACTGTACAATGACATCAATAGGTGCCATTCAAATACCAATGAAGTTAGTATGAAACACTGGTGAGAGTCTCTATAAGGTGAGTAAACTTTGGATATGTTAAATATCCATTATTGAGATTCAGGCTTTTATGCATGATCACATTTTACAATTCAAAAATTGACTTATAGTGTGCATATATGTGACTATGTAAGTGCATACAATCCTGTTCAACCATCCATAGAATGAATGATGCATACAAGTGTTTTTGCTCTTCCAATTTCTATCATTATGGGCATCAATCAATTTTACCCAACCAAAATAATTTTTGCTCGTCCAAAAGAAATGTTTAGCTTAAACTACATGTTGTGATTTTATATTGTCACAAGTCTTGTGTGCGCTGTGATTGTCATCAACTGCATCTTGATCAGTATTACAAATCTGAACATAAATATTTCTCAACATGGGGAAAAACTGGCAAAAATCAAACAAAGATAGGTTTTACTCTTTATTTTATCACAATAACTTCAATCTACCTATCTTTAGGAGAAATAAATAACGTGACCCATCATCAAATTTCACAGATGTGACCACACGATCGACTGACACCTCTTTCAATATGACCACACAATTGACTGGTACCTCTTTCAACCTGGCCTTGCGCCTGGCAGGCGTGTTGTCCTGCTGGTAAACCTGTTTCATCTTTAGCGCGACTTTCGGAAGCTGAGGCGTGGTTGTTGCTCCTGTTGTTGTTGTTGCAGTCGTGACTGTGGCACTGGAGGGAGCCACCGTTGAGGTAACTGACGAAATACAAACAGAGTCCTGTGTGCTGTTGCTGTCACTCAGGCCACCGTCCACACCGTTCGTTGCCATCGTTTGTCCCTCAGTCTCACCTGCAAGTAAATGATCCCATGTAACAGCAGCAAACATTTTCACAAGTCAGGAATTGTTCACATGCTAATCGAGCCCCTACGTAAAGTGTACAAGTTTGCTGAGTCAAACTAATAATTTACTTTGCCAGCAGTGACTGTGGCAGCCGTGATGCAAATACCTGGCCCAATTTAAGACAGTTAAACAACTGGTGGGAATCCCAATATGATGACACGTTCGCATATTAAACATTACATGTAAGACTGTAACATGATCCACAGTTGGCAGAAATAGGTTTAAATTATGATCACCTGACTGGCCGCAAACCTAGGATCTAACAAGTGGTTTTATTTGCTCAGTTTTACTGAGCTGAAATTCAAAAGTTTGCATAGCAATCAGCCAATGCCCAGGGGTACTACTGGGTACTGATGTAATCAGCTGCAGTGACCCAAGGCAAGGATGACAACAATACTCAACAATCAGTTTTATATATTTTATCATATATATCTTGCTTGTTCCACATTTGCTAAGTGTCACTCCTTGTGAAATATATTAACAATTGACAAACTGCTTTAAAAGAAGTTCAGATATTAAATATTTCTGTAATCGTAATGATCGTAAGCAGACAACTGTTTGAAATTTTGACATGGTCATTTGTGAAAAATCTTTAACTTTTTCATTTTAATTTATTCAAATAATTAATTGGCTGAATAAAGAACGGGTAACAATTTGATTTTTATAACATTTAGTTATAAACATTTCAAATAGCTTTAACAAACAATACAATTGACAAGGTTGAATTCACACCAGTTGTGGATGCAATTACATCATGCTTATTTGGTCAATTTAAAAGTCAGCATTCAGGGTTGAAAAATCATGATTCTTAAAAAAAAAAATTAAATCCGATTGGCCCGATGCTTGTTTTGAGGGTGTCGGGCCAGCAGTTTTCATATTTTAAGGGCCACTGGTTTCAACAATTGAATTATTTACCATTGTATCAGATAATTTCCATCAGTTGTCACTCCCTACGCAACAATTAAACATAATCTGTGACAGCCGTTGTTTACGAGTTACAAGTTGTCCATAACTCTGCATGGTGTTGCTGCTGGTGATGCGAGGTGGACATGTTCCTAGTGAATTAGCTCAAATAACGCTTCAGATTTTGTAGTAATAACCCAGTGGTACCAAGATAAAAATTTGTCATTGAATTTCGCGTTCTCCCTTACTATTGTTGCTATCCTTATGTATAAAACGAATTGACAAAATGTGTTGAGCATGTCACGACAACCCATTGTGGATTTTTTGTGAACCGCTGCGCTGTCATCTATGGTGCAGTTGCATTTCCGAAACACGCCGTTTTGCCACTGAAAAATCCCGTTTCGCACATGCATCCCACATCTGTGCGGCCTTCTATTTCTTTCTCTGACTAAATTTAATTAACACCTAACAGCAAAAATGTTTTAACGTTTGGCAGCGACAGGATCCACACCAATGTCGTCGTTATTCTAGAATTATCCAGGTCACCGCAGGTCACGTGCATAGCGGAACTCCCCGATGCTGACGTGTCACAACAGCTAACGCCAAATAAGGAGATAGTCAGTTGATTAGAGCTCACATTTATTTGGATTTCCCGTAAATACAGGTCAAAGGGCGGGGATGTCGTCTACGCAAGCAGTTAGAGGACAGTTTTGGCGGTTCTATTTGTACCACACAACACGGCGAACAGTGAAAGTACAGTGGCGTTACTAAGGTCTAAACATCGCATTTTTTTTAACACATCCTGCGTCTTCAAAATTAAAACATATTTCACAACTGATAGAGGTTCATTGTGTTATCACAAAAAGTGAACTTTATTGACAGAATACATACAAAAGAATTAGAAAACTGCCCCAAAAACATATTTTTTTAAACATAATTTCAGCTGCCAACAGTGTCTATTTTAATGTTCTAAATATAAACAAATAAATGTTATTGTATAATGTACTTGTTTTTATCAGAATAAAATGTGTATACCTGCACAAAAGTTGGGGCCAGTAAGTTTTGGGGGGGGGGGCCAGTAACTTTTAAAATCCACTGCTCCCCTGGGCCAGTGAATACAAAACCTTATTGTCGAACCCTGTAATAAATAGCTTAACACATCTAGAAATGATTATCTTAACATCAGTAGGGTCAGTTATGTCATTTCTACTTGACTAACTTGAGGCTTGATACCAACTACCCATTCTTTCCTGGAACCACATTGTATAAAGTATAGGGATGGGACGATACATATTTTAAATTTTCGGTTCGATTTTTGATATTTGACCCACGGTTCGATATATTCACGATACGGCACACTTCCGGACATGCGCTTTAAGCGACGTTTAAGCCTCGATTAAACCGAGACTCAGAGCAAATATGTTACATCACTCACGTGTACGGAAACACCGATTAGGCAATGATGATGTGCCATTTACAAAAATAAAAACCGCGGTACGCAAACTGACAGCGGTGCACCGAACCGTGAGCCTTAAAACCGTGAACCACGATTAATCGCCCCATCCCTAATAAAGTAAGCAGTAAAACTTGTGTAATTCGACAGAATACAATAGATGGCATCCGTAAGTCAACAGCTAAGTCTCAAATGATGCGTTGGCCAGTCACACGGTTAGTACTGGACCTTGAAATAATTGAAACCCTTTAATTATACAAATCCCATATCCAATGCCTTGATATCCTTGAATTCTGACTTGCAGCCGTGCTTGGGCTGTGCCTCTGGCCATTGTTCAGTGGGTCCCCTGTTGATCTCAGCCTGGGTACGACCCAGGTTGCCTTATTTCTTTATTTTGCATAATCCATGGCTACAACTGCCCACTAACCCTGGTAGCCCTTGTTCATCAGTACCATTCCACTTTGGCTGGAGAGGAGTTTCAGCTGGGAACTGTTCTGCTGCTGGTCAGTTTGTCACTTTATCTGCATATATTGCACAACAGTTGCCCATGGAGTATGGGTCACTTTTTATGATGCAAGACTTTCTGTTCATTAATTTAAAAGTACTGACCAATCAACTTGTTATGGATGTATTGTGTTTAGACCTTTTAGATATAGATGCTTGAGACAGACAGAGCATTCCACACAGGTTTGTTTGTATAAATCAGCAATTATAAAAACTGAAGTAAAAACATCTTTTCAAGTGATTTAAATGATTAAAATCAATGATTTAAATCAAATGATTTATATCAAACAACCCAGTTAGCATTACAACACAAAATGTCATACTGCTCAACATGTGATAACGCACTTTCATAAGCACTACCTATAATTCACCACATGCACTGTCATGCAGCAATACTTTTTGGGCTTAAAAACCTTGACAAAGTCATTAGATCAAGTATAAAGTAACTTATGTACCTGGTTCAGTGTCCAACTTGCCGTGACTTGGTTTCATTCTGTAGTGCCTGGCAAGACCAGCCCTACCAATGTATGCCTTGTCACACATTTCACACTTCCAATTTCTTGGTTTCCCTGTGCCTGAAACCATTGCAAGTATTCTGTGTAAAATATATTTCATGTATAGTTATATAACAATTATTGAGATAAATAAGAAAAAACAATTGCCAGTCATTTTTTTGGTAGACAAATCGATGTCAACGCTTATACATACAGGCCAGTTGAGATGTGTTTTATGACCAAAAATAAGATACATGTGAGTGATGTGACACCCATTTTCAAGGCATAACTGACAACGTCTATGATTTCTGAAGACCGTTTTGCTCCTTCATTTCTTTTACCCATCCACCACTCGTCCACTGCGTTCAGTAATATTTATACCCATCCACAACAGGTTTTACCCACCCAAATGACGAGTGGATGGGTCTCTGCATAAAGCTATATATATATATATATATATATATATATATACTAAAAAAAAAAACTTCACTTGATTAAGAGACTGTAATTATTGTAAATAGAAATGCCAAGACATCACTGATCTGGATCATGGCTAGGTCCAGTTACTATATATCTGTATCTGGAATTCATTACAAATTATATAGATAAGCAGCAAATATGATAATTCATGATGCTGAACAGTGTTGATTGTGTAATTACATTTTTAAAGGCCTTTGCGGTGTATTTTAACAGTCAACATTGAGGCCTGCTAGCCAGTGCTAGGGTGCCAGTGGGTATTTCCGGACACATGATACTGCTCTGTATTGATCTTACATTTATCTATAAATCTACCCTATTCACAGAATTTCTAGACAAACTAACTTTTAAAAACACCTCTCATGTTGACAATGGCAACAAATTGTGCACTGCAGAACTAAAAAGTTACCGAGTCAATTTGATTTATATATATCTCTATAGATCTATTTCCTGGTATCTGTACCATTTCAGCCTGAGAAGCAATTTGGCTGGTATTAGTTTACTTTAAAGGCCTTTAATAATGAGTTTGTAATTATAAATGAAATGTGTTTTGGTGAATCATAATCATTGTATACCCTGTTAATCTCTTAACCATAATCACATAATTTACATTTTCTCAGGTTATCTGTATGAGATGACCACAAATGCCACCAAATTGTATGGAACGAGTGACAGGAGTGGTCATTAGTGGCTTTTAGTCTAGTTATCTACTTCTATTCCACTCAGCCAGCCCTGAATGTAGTTTTTATCAATAAAGTGCATGATATATTTCATTCTCTAGTTGTTCAGAATATAAATTTAATATGTTTGTCACCTACAGATGATAATATACTGGTCACTATTAAATAAGCATAACAATAAACTCAACTTGCATTTACAGAAAATAAATTAAATAACACAGTTTTGAAGATATAGCCTGCCATAGATGGAATATTAATTAGCTAAGCTTTCCAAGCAGGCCACCTGGCCTTCAGTGCATGGCAATGAGCAGTCACCAAGTACACAATTAACCATGGTTCCTGGCAGGCCACCTAGCCTCCAGAGCTGGGATCAAGCCAGGCAAGTTTCCCATCTTGTCCAGGCATACACAGGCAAAATGTGGACATGCACATTTTTGGGAGGTCCTGAGGTACTAGAAACACTCAAATCAAATAAAAATTGTCTTGTATACTACCTGTGTACCATAAGATTTGACGATGCAAAATTAGAGACAAAGTTACATTTCTGAGTTTTTGGGCCTTCATAACAATCTATCAAATAAAAAATTATTGTGCATAGTAGCCATGCTCTAAGATACGTCTATGCCAAATAAATAAAAACAGACTCAACGGTTACACAAAGTGATGCTGTAAGTCCACTGGACCTTTAGCTTAAAAAAGACATGAGCTCTGGTAAAAAAAGGGTGTGTGCTTCAGTTACATAATGAGTTTCTACTGGGATGTGTACTCTTATACGAATATTACACTTACAACCGTCACTTACAACGCATGTATAGGAAAAATTCTGGTATCAATTGCTCGGGATCAACAAAATCTGGCACCCAACCAGAACTAGTTTCTACATAATCCTATGTGTATTATGGTGTTTAGTTCATAATCACTATTAAAATCTTGTTTTCATACATGACTTCAATTCTGCAAAAAGGGGCTGTGCATCTAATAGGCAGTACAGTATGCAAAGAACATTGTTTAAAATGCAGAACAGTCTTGAATTA